>JMQE01001613.1:0-15405 GCA_000731825.1 Hypocrella siamensis | reverse complement strand
ATCTTGCCGCCCCCTCCCCCCCACCCTTTTTTGTCCCTCTCTTGTTCTTGTTCTTGTTCTTTTTTTTCTTATACATGCAACGTCTTCCCCTAACTCAAGTGTCAATCTTTCTGAGGTTTTACCTTGTCCAATCTTACTTCTGTTTGCAAAATCAGAGACAAAAGGCTGATCTGTGTCGCAGTCGCGAAGCCGCAAAATCGCTCGAGTTCCGTGATGTAATCATTAACCTTCACTCCAGCTTGTCAAGATTAACAGCGCGCATGGTCGCTCTGGATTTGGAAGCATGGAAAGACTACGACATTAACCAAGCCCAAGGAAATCGAGACTGTCTCGACGTATACTGCACCAGATACCTTCAACAGCTCCACGATGAACTCACTCGGGATGCGTGTTTGGCAAGCGCGAGTGATCAAGGCACGTCTGCACCCGAATGGCTGCAGAATGATGCTGAACTGTCCTTGCTCGGCAACCTTGAGTTCTGTCGCGTTGGCAACCTAGCCAACCTATCGCAGCTGGCCACCCTGTTTGCTAGGCTCATCCCCAGGTTTCACTCTCTGACAGAAACTCTCATCTCCGCCGTTCATGTCATCAGCGACTGTTTGCACAAGGCAGTCCATATCGTCGGCAACACTCAAGGGTCGGATCTCTTTGCAGCTCAAGCCAAGAAACAACTGGAAATGGGAAGCACGACGTGGAACTCGCTAGTCCAGTGTTTTGAATTGATCATCGAGAAGCACGTCACACAGCTTGCACCCGACACCGCCACGATACTCTTTCAGGCTCTCATCGGAATATATAGGTGTACTCTGTGCGGAGAGCATGAAAATGCTACCGAAGCGAAACAACGGCATACAATGGAATTCCCAGGTGTCCCCGCAGCTTATCGCCTCGATGCTATGACTTGGCAATGGAGAGTGGATATTCTCGAGCGTATGATTCGTTCAAGTCAGATGCAGCTTCGCATGATGGCCATCTCTAGGCTTTGTGCGGATCTAGTTCTTGTGTGGAGAAATGCCTCGGACATGAGCAACGTGGACGGGCCAAGCTTTCTGGAATATATCGGTCACTATCTGCTTCGCAAACGCTTGGTCGACTATATGTTCGAGCCCAATTGTCCCCCAGAGATAATAGTGGAAAGCTCAAATATCTTGGGCTTTCTCATTATCAACAAGATGTACAAACGGGAGCACACGGATCGCGTGTGGCTGGGCCTGACATTTTGCCAGAACCCCCGCGTTGCGGAGGCCTTGATCCGCATGGTTACCAACATTACACACCTGTTTGATTACGACGATCTCACCGGCTGGTGCGATAAGTTTCAGACACTTCCATTCGAGGGATTTTCTCCCGCGATGAGGGGACTAGTGGACTGCGTCGTGGCCGAAACCATATCACAATGTCGAACAAAAGCGCGGTCACCTTCAATACAACCCTTTGATTTGTGTTTGAGGCTTCTGAGGAAAGCTTCAGTTCGTTTGCCGGGCTCGCAAATCGCTGATCCGGATCTTCAACGCGCCACAATATACAAGGTCAAGGAGCTCCTGAAGTGCGGCATCGATCCCCGAGATCGGAAAGCATTGTGCCTGAATTGTGTTCAGGACGTCACTCAAAAGTCATCTACAACTCTCGGAAGCTTGTGGTTCCTGTCTTTGGCTATCCAGGGATTGGTCTCCGGGGAAGTTCACGAACTTATAGAACAACGTGACCTCGCTAAGCTTGTCGTCGAGGAGCTGTCACACGCAACCCAAGCTGGCCACAACCTCGGCGCAATGGCTGTGCTATCGGGGGACTCGAACTCTCCAAGGCGAAGCTTGGTTTCATACATTATCCAATTTCTACCGATGACCATCAATAACGATACAGGCACAAAATTATTGGACATCCTTATAGGGCCGCAATCACCTTGCGCAGAAGACAGAAAGTCTGGTTGGGGCATCATCATCGATTTGATGAGTGAAGCCCCGCCGAAGAATCCATTCCTACAAACGAACTTCTCGAATTACTTGCCTCACCTCCCCGCATCGTGCTTCTCCGATGGGATGCTCCAATTCGTACGGAGACGGATGTCGTCTGTTTGCGGAGACCGCGATGCCATATCCGCGGATGACAGGGAATCGGTACATCAGAGCAGTATCGAACAGCTATGGAGAGTCATTCTGGAAGCAGAGGATTCTAGTTTGGTTTACCAAGCTATCTCGATCCTTGTGATTGACTTGCATCTGGACAGTAAGGCTTTCAGGTCCGACTCAATCACCCGGATCTTGAAATCGCACGTCTCTCTCGTCACTCGATGCCTAAATCAAATGAGACAAGCAGCGAAAAGGATTAATGGCTCTAGTGAAAGTGTCCTGAGCGACGATGACGAACCCATGGTGATCATTTCTACGAATGAAGAAATCCACCAGCAAGAACGCGTTTTCAGGCGCTCACTACAAGTAATGAGGTTCTTCATCGAACAGTATGGAGTCCGTCCTCAATTTGCTGTTGCTGATCTCAGGCCTCTCATGGCATCCACTGCGGATGATATGAAGGGTGCCTCTGCGCAGTTGAAGTATCAAGCCTTTGACGGTGATTCGAGCACGCAGATCAAACCTTTACCGGTTGGTAGCCAGAACACGGCTGCCAGTTTCCTAGCTCACTTGAAGGGAGAGACGGGGTTCGACAACTTCCGTGTCTTTTACCGTGGCCAACCTTTGTGTCTCACAGAGAATCTTGTTGGCCGCCCCCTCGACGATTTGTGTATACGTGATCATCTTGTGCTGGTGAAGAAGGAAGAAAGCCACTCGGCCACAGCACGTCACGTCAAGCCTGGATCTACACTGGTTGAAATTGAAATCTTGGGCCACTTCCAGGACCTGTGGGATTATTTGAGCATGGACGAGCTGTTGGCAGAGCAAGTAAGTTTCTTGCCTGACTTGCGCCAGGTACTCTTGAGCTAATTACATTAGATATACGATTTCCTTGCGAAGCTCCCGGTCGATGGGCAGGGACACCTTGCACAATTGTTCGACTCAGACGGTGTTGCCTATACGGATATATTCCTCAAGGGACATCTTTTCAAGACGCTTTACGCAATCCACGCGATGCGCGAATACTTGAAGGGCGCACGACCCAGGACGCTGGTCGCTCTGCAAGAAGGGAGCGAAGCGACCTCAGCTCGCACTGACAATCAACCTCTAGGACGATGTCTGCGCCTAATTGTCGACGCCATCAGTGATCGTGGATTTTTCGACCAAGCCTCGACGAGGCTTCAGCTCAGAGCTGCAGGCTCTTTGGTCCAGACTTTTGTCGAGCTATTTGAAGGTAAGGGTTTCGAATCTAATAACGGCGATGGGCTTGAACAGCAGCCCCTGACGGTCGGATCTAGGAGCGGTCGGATCGGTTTCTCCACTTCAGCTTCGAAACAACATGCTACCGACAGCAGCTCGCCTCGTTGACATTTTGTCTCTGGCAGACGGCGATACCAGTGATCAGAGCTTCAACTTGATTGACAAGACTATAACAGCGGTTCTCCGTGTTGGCTCTGTGGACGCCGACTTTTGGAACACGACTGTGCGGAAGACGTCATTCCTCAGAATTGTGGTCAAATACCTCCTCCATGATCCTCGACAAAGGATCAGACAAATTATTGCTAAGCTCATCAGGGAAACAACAATGCAACGAAGACAACCTTCAGCTCCAGGAGACAGCGCAATCGCCGCTGCCGATCACGGGCGACATCCGGGCTTCATCATCTCAACTCTGTATTCGGCGATGGCGGATGCCTTGCCTGACTGCCAAGATCTTTCCTCTCAGTCCGAGGAGTACTTCGGAACACTGCTGCATCTTATTGAATGCTCGTCTGCGATATCAGCGTCGGCTGTAGATGCCGAGAGTCTCGCCTTGGTCGCACTCGAGCTCCTCCTTAGCCATACATCCGTTGAGGTACGGTAGTGCAATTCTTGAATCTACAAGCTAGCGAAGCTGACACGAATTCGCAGGCAATCGATCGCCCGGAAGTCATAGATGCTGTTGCTGCCGGTCTTATCTCAGTGCTTCATCTGTGCCTGCAGATCGACGCAAACTTGACCAAATCAGAGAAGCTTGACGAGTCAGAGTTGCCCATCCTTTGCTTCTTGAAAAATTAGCTGCTGACCCAGAACACAGGAACCATATTCTCAAGCTTTTTTGGCGACATCTATTTCCACGGAAGCGACGCGGTGAAAAGATTAGCGTACCCAGCGTGATCGTCAACACAAGGACCAGAACTCAGTTGTACGAAATCATCTTTTGCTTTGTGAGATCGAATTTCAGGTCCTTCCGCCAGATTTTGGACACTTTAAACGGGCTTGTGCCTTTCTACCTAGACGAGCCTGGTAAGATGCCTCGTGCCTTGACGTCTCGAGCAGACGACTCCTGAACTAACAAGAGTCAGACGAACCATATCTATATGACCTGCCTTTCCAATTCGATCGTTCAAGGGCCGTACGTGCTACCTGTGGATTTGTCGGACTACGGAATCTCTCCAATACGTGCTACCTTAATTCATTAATCACGCAGCTTTTCATGAACATTCCTTTCCGAAATTTCATTCTAGCGGTCCCTCTTCAGGATCCCGAAGGCACGCAGCAGCTCTTATTCTTCACAAAGCAGCTGTTCGCATACATGCAAGAGAGCTATCAGCGATTCATTGATCCGTCTGCTGTAGTGAGATCGATCAAGGTGTATGGAGATGCGCAGATTGACATCCACAGTCAAATGGACGTGGACGAGTTCTACAACGTACTTTTTGACCGTTGGGAGGCACAGCTGCTCGATGGGAGCACCAAGAGACAGCTCCGTTCGTTCTTTGGCGGCCAACTGGTTCAGCAAGTGAAGTCGATGGAATGTGAGCACATTTCGGAACGGCTTGAGCCCTTCTCAGCCATTCAATGTGATATCAAAGGCAAAAGTACCCTCCAAGAAAGCCTGCAGTCTTACGTCGATGGTGAAGTGTTGGAAGGCGGTGAGTCATGGCGACGTCGAGCGGACTGAAGCAACTTGGGCGCTGACCATGATGGATTCAGAAAACAAGTACAAATGCTCCACCTGTGATCGCCATGTCGATGCTGTCAAGAGGTGCGCAAGAAAAGCCGGTCGCTGCATCGTTCCTCTGCAGACCAAGTGGTGCTGCGGCGTGCTAACTAAGTATCCCATTCACTAGGGCCTGTCTGAAAGATGTACCGGACAACCTCATTTTCCACCTCAAGCGCTTCGACTTTAACCTGAAGACGTTGCAGAGGAGCAAGATAAACGACTACTTTTCATTCCCACTGTCACTGGACATTGCTCCCTACACAATCGAATCTCTCAATGCGGAGGGTGCTTCCTCGCAAAGCGACCTTTTCGAGCTCGTCGGAATTCTTGTGCATTCGGGCACAGCAGAATCAGGACACTACTACTCATTCGTTCGGGATCGTCGCTCATTTGAATGCCCGCGATGGGTCGAATTCAATGATGAATCCGTGGCGCCTTGGGATCCGGCGTTCATGGAAAGCTTCACGTTTGGAGGCCCAGATGGGCAGTCTGTTCTCGAGACAAACGGCATCATGTACGACAAGGCCTACAGCGCCTACATGCTGTTCTACCAAAGAGCGTCACGCGTGGGCGCCACGTCAGCT
The DNA here is from genome assembly GCA_000731825.1 of Hypocrella siamensis. Taxonomy (NCBI): domain Eukaryota; kingdom Fungi; phylum Ascomycota; class Sordariomycetes; order Hypocreales; family Clavicipitaceae; genus Hypocrella; species Hypocrella siamensis. The sequence continues at coordinate 9,766 of JMQE01001613.1, read as the reverse complement.
TCAGGCCCCAACGCAATGCCCGAAGGCTCGACGACGAACGGCGAGATGCCCGTGCCTCTGAAGCAGCACATTTGGGAAGAAAACAGAATGCTTGTTCGCCGCCACTGCCTCTACGACCCTAGCCATACCATTTTTGTCCAGCGGTGCTTTGAGCATGCGCTCATCCTCAGCGAGAGCCAGCCGGTCAGGTCGCAGCTCCCCCACGGCGACAGCAACGGCGCAAGCTGGGCAAATGCCATGCGAGAGCTCAAGTGCTTGGCCATGGAGCTGGCTATATCGCACTTTGACCAAGTCATCACGCGAGCCAAGGACACACCCTTCATTGGAGACTTCTTTTCTGTTTTGCAGACTACCATCATCAAGAGCCCCGATTGTGCACTTGAATTCTTCAACTACTTCCATGCGAGGCCTTCCTCGTTCCGTGCGCTTCTTCAGCGCAACCCCAACTCGGATGTCCGAGAATTCGCCGGGAAGGCTTTTCTGATGGCACTCGAAAAGATTCGCACCAATCTCCCAGAGCGCTATCACAGGCGTAGCCAGACGGCGATATCGCTGATTCGAGAGAGCAGCGAGAGTGACGATGGCTGGGAAGAAGAGTCTGAGTCGTCCGTCGTCCAAGGGACCATTGACATTTTGAATTATCTGTGGAACTATTTCCACGTTCAAATCAAATCATGGGATCAGCATTTCGCAATGATGCAGGCATTCGCCAGGTTTGGAGAAGTCGAGGTTGGATATCTCTTGTCTGAGAACTACCTGCTCAAGCTCCTGCGGATTGTCAACGCGGATCCTGTACTAGACCTGCCGCCAAACTACCAGCGGATGCTTACCAATCTTGGCCGTCGACTCAGCACGAATTCCAAGCCGACTTCTTTTGCGGCCGTCCTGGCCCTCATTGATTTTTTCATGTCGCAGCTGGCACCGACCTTGAGTACGGAGGTGATTGTCGACGATGCGCGGGAGCGACTCAGGTCACAAAGGCCGTTCCAATGGTCGTCAGACGAAGTACAAGCCATTCATTATTGTCCGGATCGGCAAGGCATAAGCTTCTTCACCAAAAAACTGATAGACCTGGAGCAAGCCCCAGAGCTGACTGACAGCATCATTGGCAGGATGGTGGAGAGCGGGGAAGAGCTCGACAAGAAGATTTTCAACACGCTCCGGAAGAGTATTCAAGGGGACAAGCTGGCGACGCAATACATGGACGCGCCCATCCGGGCTGCCGGTAAATATGTGGACTGCAGCCAGTCGCTGGAAAGAGTACAGAGCCTCGTGCGACACATTTGCGCGCAAGCGTCTTGCTTTCAACACAACGAGGGATCCGTGTTTCTCAACAATCTGGTGGAGACGATCAGGCAGGCCGGCGGTCCGAACGAGACGGTGGCTCGAGCGAAGCGAGTCCTGGCGGTCCAGACCGTCCCGACATGGGCACCGCCTCTTCTCGTGTACGGCGACGAGCAAACGCGAGGACAAGCCTCGAGACTGGTGACTGAAATATTGTTTCAGCCGTGGTCGGCAGTTCCCCTCGTCGAGCAAGGAAACGGTGAGGCTGACGGGCAAGACATTCCCGTACATGTCATCCGGCAGCTCGGGATCAAGTGTCTGGTACACTTACGTGACCATCACGTGAACCGCAAAGCGCAGCTGGAAAGCGGCGCAGCTGGGGTCATTTCTGAAATTGTTCGCAAGTGCTCTCCCTTCTACGAGCCGGTCGATGATTTGGACGAATGTCCCGACGAACGCGGCGAGTTCACAGCTCTACAAGTTGGTCCGTAGCGGGCCTAAATGCCGATGATTTTGTCTCCGCCGTTGTAGAATACTACTGACTTTGCTGAGATAGAAATAACAAGCCCCCTGGGGCGGTTGATTGTAGACGAGGTTGACGATGATGTTTCAGGTATGTGATTCAAAGCGCCGGACAGAGAGCAAAGAGCGGATGAGGGCTAAAACTGGCCTTTTATTTTTCTTCTTTCATTCTAGACTGGGACGGATCATGCGGCTCATCGGACTTGCTAGAGGCAAGCATGGGCATGGCCACTCACGACGTCAATGAATAGACCTGAGAAGAGAAGTGAAGATGAATGATAGAGAAAGCATATGTGGCGCTAAGGAGTTGTTTTTCTTGGCTGGTTGGTTGGCTGGCTGGCTGACCGACTGGTCATTCGGCTATAGCTCTGGAAGATTCTTTTATTCCTTTCTGGCCTTTTTCATTGAGCATACACATACACAGCCTGCATCGGCTCCCAAGGACGTGGATGATTACAAAAATCGCAAGTTCGAAGGAGTCACTGGGGTTTGCCGGACCGAGGGAACAGGCGATGACATGGGCGGATGAATCGCCGATTGGATTTCACTTGGTACGCGAAGACACGATATCAGCACGTGGCAGTGAGACAATACTGCGAATGGAAAGAGACGCGGAAAGAGACGGTGTGGGATATGGCAGAAACAGGCGAGGCAAGGCGACTGATCTCTCCGCGGTCTTGTGTAGGAGGATGTCGAGGCCAACTCGTGGCGACGCACATAGCTAATTCAGGTTTGACTGTTGGTGGTTGATGGAAGGGTCTGGAGGATCTGTTGGAAGAGAATGCTACTGGTAGAAAGAGAGGAAAGACGACCGCCACGATGTATGCAGTAACAGAATGAACGGTACAAAGAATCATGAGGTGCCGTGAAATGGAACGCCGTGAATTTGTACGCATGTGACGACTGGACGAAAACAAGGCAGAAATTCTCGTCCAGGTTTTCCGCTGGACGACGATTTCGCGGACACCAAAACATCACCATGCACCTCACCATGTACCCAGATTACAACTTCAAATTCAAGGTGTCCAGTGTTTATTTTATTTTATTTTATTTTATCTTTAATTTAATTACCATCCGTAGCGGCCACTGGCTTCCTTGCGGTTGATCTTGCCCTTGGCAAAGCTGTCCTCGAGCGCGTCCTTTTGGTTCTGTACGTTGTGTACGAGCTGCTTCAGGCTGTGCTTGCCGCCGCCCTGGATGGCTCGCACGGGATTGTGAATCTGCTGGTCGCCTTCTTCGCGGAGGGCCTGGTTGTGGGAGTATTCAGTGTCCATGTTGAAGTTGACGACCTTCTTGGCGGCGGCGGCGGCGGCGGCAATGCTCCCGTCGCGGCCGAAGAGCTCCCTCCGCGCCGAGGCCGACAGGTTCAACTCGTTGGCGATGAGGTCCAGTGACTGCGCGGGGGGCGCCGGGTGTGCCAAGGTGAGGGCAGAGTCCGCGGGCTGGGGTTGCAACGAGCCCAAGTTTGCGTCTTGCCCTGCGTCTGCGTCCGAGTTCATGTCTGTCGGGTACGTCGTTTCAAAGAGTGGTTGGTATGCGCCATCGGTGGGCGGCTGATCATTTGATGTTTCTTCCGTGTGCATGGAGAACAGGGCCAGCTTCTTTGGGGGCGGCGGCGGCGGCGGCGGTTCGGTGGCCGAGGATGCGGATTGTGAAGATGTCGTCGAAAGAGAAGACTTGATATTGGGTTTGTCCTGGTTCGTCGTTGTCGTCGCCGTCGCCGTCGTCGTCGTCGTCGTCTTCTTCTTCTTCGTCTTCTTCATGTTTGAGCCTACCGATAGGGGCCGGAACTTGAGCGGCTTGCCGACCAGCTTCACCTCGTCTGCCGGCTTTTGGCCCTCGGGTATAGACGGCGCATGCTCGTCTTTTCTCGACGGCGCCGACCATGGCAGAGCCAACCCATCTGATGATTCTGGGGCACCTTGATGACGACTGAACCCCGGTGCGGCGCTCGTCTTGAGATGCACCCCTGGCGCGCTGCCGCTGCCGCCTTGAGACTTGACAGCCGCGCTGTTCTTGGGTGCGGGCAGGAGTGAATTTAGGCCTGAGAATAAGGCGCCGCCGCCGCCTGCTGTGGTACGCGCCCTCTTGGTAGGCGGCTCGTCGATGTTGCCGCCGCCGTCGCTGGCTGCTTGGGTGAGGCTGACGACGATTTTGTTGGAGCGGTCGACAACCTTTTGGAACGACTTCTTGGACACGGGCCTGGTCGGAGGGGCTTGAGCAGCAGATTTGGATTTGGAGTCGGAGTCGGAGTCGGAGTCGGAGGCGTAGTCTACGAGGCCCATGGTTGGGGACAAACAATCATGGAAAGTCGTTTATCAATCAGGGTCGAAAACGATATGAAATGGACAGCAGCTGATCATTTTTGCTTACGGAGTATGGAGCACTGTAATACAAGTTGCAGTGACTAATTCGACGAAAAGGTGGGGCGAATGAGCTGCCGGGGAGCGTCACTGTCGTTTATCAACGTCCTGCATGTCCATATCAAAACCTCCAACCTCGGAAGCCGAATCTGAGTCCTCTCTCTCTTTTTTTTTTTTTTTTTTTTTTTTTTTGAAAACTTCACTTCTCTTCTTCCCTCTCGATACAGAAACAGACAGACGCATGTCGCACAGACGCCGCCATGTCTGTCATGCAGCTGGAGGAGTAAGTTTGAGTCCTTGCCCTTGCCTGCTCGTCAAGTAACCAGTCTCGATCTGACATTGGTTCTCTTTTTTGTTTTTTTTTTTTCAACCGCAGACTCGTGTCCTACCAGCTTCGGACGAGCTACCTCGATGACATTGCCGATGGCGTCGGTGAGCGTCTGCTCACGCTCAATGACGGCTTTCTCAATTCGGCCGCGTTCAAAGCCGCCGGATGGCGGCCAAGCCACTCACACATCAAGCGAACCCATTCTCCGCCCATTCCAACGGCAGTCGCCTCCGAGTACTTCCAAGCGCCCCGGCGCGTCGGCCTCACGCTCGAGGATGGCGACGAGGATGGCGGCATGCTCACGGGGGGGGGAGCCGACACCGTGGGCCCCGGTATGGCGATTAAGAGACGCAGGCGCCGGGAGCAGGTGGAGGAGGACGACAGCAGCGACTTGTCCGACGAGAGCGACGAGGAACACGAGCAGCGAGCCGCGCAGCAGATCAAGTTCTCCAAGATGCCCGTGAGACAGCGGGCCGGCTCGTCTCCACTGCAAAGATCGCCGGCCAAGGCACCGACCTCCCCTAGGCGAGCTCGACGCGGCTCCCAGCCGGCCATGGTCACCCTGCACGAGCGGCCACGCAGAGACACGGTCACGAGCAGCGAAATCTCTTCAGAGAATGACTTTGACGTCCCGGCGGCGCACAGGTTCCGGGAGACCGCCAGGGCTTCGGCAAGAGGCGTCCGCATCCAGGGGAGGATCAACGAAGAGCCCGTGCCTGGCCTTCAGCGGCGTAAAACCAACCTTCTTCCTGAAGTGGACGACGATGACGACGATGAAGACGACGATGATGATGAAGAGGACGACGACGACGATGATGATGATGATGATGACGACGACGACGATGATGATGATTCTGACGAAGCCTCGGACTTGTCTGGAGACTATGTCGGGAGCATGGATTCTGCTTCCATTTTGGACGGCGTAGAGAACCCCATCAATCCGTCGCCGACACAGCAAGTGGTCGGCACGCCACCAAAGAACTTTCCACGGCAGTCTGTGATGCGCAAGTCGCAAGCCCCTGCCAAACCCGCGGTCCTCGAAGCGCTCCCGCCGCCTCGGCCCATGAGCATGATCCGGCCGACCAGCATGATGAAACCGACAAGCCTGCTCTCGGCGGCGCTCAAGGCCAAGGAGAGCAAGGCGTCTGTCCCGTTTCAAAAGTTTGCCCACTTCAGCGGCCAGGGCACGCAAGGCTTCATTGCCGTCCGCGTCTACGCTCCCTTCTCCAAAACACCGTCCAAGCCTCTCGAGGTCCTGATACGGCCCAGGGTCCAGGACGGGCAAGGAGCAGAGCGCGTGGTGACGGTCACGGATCTGATCGGACTAAGTCTCTATCGGTACAACGAGGAGAAGAGGCAGCCTCAGGTTCCTCCCGACAGGCACAGCGTGAACTGGTGGACGTTACGAATGGTGGAAGAGGGAGGCGAGGTGGACGACGACTTTCCCCCGTTTGAGAGAACGCGACCACTGACGGCCTTTACAACGGTCAACAACGCGAGCGCGCGAGGCGGAGGGAGACTGCGGTCCAACTCGACGGCCTACGATGAGTTTGCTCTGGTGCCGGCGTCGGAAGGAGAGTACGAGGAGAACAAGAGCCTCACGCCTCAGCAAGACGAGGCGGACGAGGGCGTCAGGGAAAGGGACAAGGACAAGGACAAGGACAAGGACAAGGACACGGACGGTGTGGCCGAGCGGCGGGGGAAAGACTCGGACGTTCCGCCGCCGGTGCCCCCCAAACACAATGAGAAACTGGACGAGGACGAGGACGAGGACGACGAGGATTCGACGCCGAGAAACACGCCGGCACCGGTGCGCAACCCCCTGGCCATGACGAGCCAGGCGCGGCGGAATCCCATCGTCACGACCATGTACCGGCCCAACGCCACGTTTGCCGACTCGCCGCAGGTGCCAGTGACGGCGGCCAACACGACGCGCGGGCAGCAGAAGCTGCTCCGGGTGCACATCATGTCATCGGACATTGCCGGGGGCCAGATGGTGACGGTGGACGTGACAACCGACACGTACCTGGCCGAGGTGCTTGACATTGTGTGCCGTAAGAGGCAGCTGGACAAGGCCAACCACGTGCTGAAGCTGCCTCGCTCCGGGGCGGTGGTCATGATTGACCGACCCGTCTCGTCAATCGGCAACGTGTCGGACCTGGAGCTCTACCGGCGACGGTTCGCGACGGACGGGCCCCTGAGCATGTCGGGGTCGTCGCCAGGGAGCTCGTCGCCCAAGGGTACGACGGGCCTGGCCACGGGCGGCTTCGGCGGCCAGGGTGGCCAGGGCGGCGGCCATCATCTGCAGCGCCGGGGAGGGGACCATGCTACAAAGAAGGGACACATGCTGGGGCCGCACCCGCTGGCCCGGGAGGCGCTGAAGCAGGAGGAGCTGGCCAACGCCAACTACAAAAAGTACACGGTCTGGCGGAAGCAGCCGATGCGGCTGGTTGGCATGAGCGAGAGAATCCTGGTGATTGACGGCGAGTACATCCACATCGTGCCAGCATCGGGGGGCAAGGCGGTGGTGCACGACGGCTCGGGAAAGACGACGACGGTGCATTTCAGTAACGTCATTGGCTGCAAGGTTCCTCGAAAACACCCGACCAATGTCAAGGTATGTTGTGGGCGTGTGTCTGGTGCGGACAATGGACTGGGAGACTGAGAGGCTGACGACGGTGCAAAAAAAAAAAAAAAAAAAAAAAAAAAAAAATAGCTTGTCATTTACCGAGCCACGGAGAGCAAACGCTACGATTTTGAGGCTCGGGGCGCCGACGAAGCGGCCGAGATTGTGGCCGAGCTGAAGAAGGGCATTTCACCGTACCGAGAAGTGTAGGAGGGGGGAGGTCTGAAGATTTGGATCTGGATCTGGGAATCTGAGATCTGGGAATCTTGGATCTGGGAATCTCAAGATTGGGGGGATCTGGGAAAATCTGGCCTCTTTGTCATGCATATACGTGTCAAGGGCAGCGTAGTTGATGGTTGGACTTTTCACGGCTTGTATTTTCTTCTTTCCTTTCTTCCTTTCTTCTTTTTTTTTCTTTTTCTTAAAATTCTTGCTTTGAAATTTTTGGGAAAAGAGATTTCAAAAAAAAAAAAAAATCATAATTTCCTACATATCAAGGAGGACGCGATGACTCGCACAAGCATGTGTGTAGTGTTGTCTGTCTGTCTGTCTGTCTGTCTGTCTGTCTGTCTGTCTGTCTGTCTGTCTGTCCATCTGCCGTCGCTTGTTCCCTCGCCGAGCGAGCAAAGCGGAGGTGTCCAGCCATCATCATCGCTCCTCTCCTACAAGATAGTTCATTATGGCAGGGATCTGGATCTGGATCCGGATCCGGTCTCGGTCTCGGTCTTTTCCCTGCCTTTTTAGCACGGACAAGTTCCGCAGCGCTGAGGAGAGCGGCAAAGCGGTATGTGCATGCATTTGCGTTGCAGAGGCTGCATTAATCCTAGCCCACTACATACACACATACCTGCATACCTGCATACCTGCATTACATGTCTACAAGGTCCATGTATGCATATGTATGCAGGTAGATATGTAGTAGATATGTAGTAGCACATTGTGTCACTATTGTATTTACATACGACGTTATGTGGATGGATGACTGTGACTGACCACCCGAGCGGCGCGTCAATCGGCGATGAGAGACGGGCTTTCGGGGCTAGGGGTAGTGCATGCATAAATCCCTCTTTTTTTCTTCCCTTCTCTTGTTTTAAGTGATTTTTTTCTTTTCCTTTTCTTTACTATTTTGTTGGTGATTTTGAGACGCTGTATCTTTTTGGTCTGCTGGCTGGTCATTGGAGGCTCTGGTTTTGTTCATGACGAGGCGCAGATTTGAAGAGGGTACAATAGGGGGATAGGGGGGGCCTTGCTTATTACGAGATGTGCGCTTTCAGGTTCTTTGTGTCCTTTGCAACAGGCCTCGATGTTTTGGCTTGCTCAAGTTCATCCTTCTTTTCCCCGATGTTATGTGAGGAAAAGCAAAAAAAAAAAAAAAAAAAAAAAAAAAAAAAAAAAGGATCTTGAACCTTGATGACGAAGCAAGCCCAGAAACAAGGCAAATCCTGTTTCACGCATGGCCAAGCTTGGCACCATGTTCCCGCCGCGGGGATCCGGCCCTGGGCCCCTGGGGAAAGGAGCAGCGGGCGGGATGATGCACCATGTTTGCCAGACCGCTACGAGTTGCCGAGTCAACATGCTCGCTCGACTCGACTGTTGGTTGGATCATGTTTATTTGCGTGAGCTTTACGCTGTTTTTTTTTTTCTTGTTTTTTCAATTATTATTTTTTTGTCCTTGAGCTTGACCCGTTGCGAACAGGGCTGTGCATCTTGCCTTGCCTTGCCTTGCTGTTGTTGCTGCAAGAACAAAAAAAAACTGGGCAAAGCCGGGGGATTGAGTATTTGATGGCGTCATTACTGTCAGCTGTCCCAGGGCGGTTAGATGGTTTTTTTTCTTTCTGAACAGAAAGACAATCCAACAAGGTAGGTAGGCAGGTACTTTGCGCGCAAATGACAACATCGGAGGAGAAAGCCCGGCGTTGTCTCTTTTTTTTTTTTTATTATTATGATTATCTCGGGACGGGTACAGTACGTACGAATCCCAGTCTATTCTTGCTCCTGCCTCGGAAACTCAACTTCAGCTTTTGGGGGGGGAGCAAAAGGGGCCAGAAGAAAAGCCGGATATTTTAAAATGAGAAATGAACAAACCCCCCTTCCCCCGGTCTGTAGTGTAGTACTCGTCGTGGTGGCTTTGCTGCCTGGTGTTTGATCCTTTTCGCGTGCCTTGCTTGTCCCCTTGCTCTTTTTATTTCTTTTTTTTTTCTTTTTCCACTCCTCGTGTTACGCAGCACCTTTGCCATGTGTTCTCCCGTGCCGTGACGAAACGGGATAAAATGAGGGGGTGTGTGTGGCCTCGTGACGAGCTGAGAGGCAAAAACAAAAATAAAAATAAAAATAAAAATAAACAAAATATGGAACAAGTCAGACATATGGCACACAGCTCTCCCAAAAGAATGAGCCATTTCAACCACCACCACTGACTGACTGACTGACTGACTGACTGACTGACTGACTGACTGCATGTACGACTTCAATGTCACTCAGACCATAAACGGCCTTCTCTCAGACAATGACGACGCATTTTAAAAATAAAAACAAAAACTCTTTTATTTTATTTTTTTAAAAAAAAAGCAGCACGGCTGGACGCATGCACCCCGTACAACTAACTAACTGTACCCGAGGGGCGGCCTACAACCCACACCACCC
>JMQE01001612.1:0-57707 GCA_000731825.1 Hypocrella siamensis | reverse complement strand
GGGGGGGGGTTACGGTCCACGGTCCATGGTTTTGACTTTTCCTTTTCTTTTTCTTTTCTTTTTTTCACTCTTACACGCTAGGGTTGTACAATAATCCCACGGCTTATGGTCACGAATGGTAACATAACATTTCAATCTCTTCGCACATTTGCATGGGTTTTGTCTTGCTTCTCGCACGTTGTAGTTCTCTTGTCTGCGTTCTTCGTTGCATGCGTTGTATTGAGTGATGGAGCTCCAACAGGCTTTGCGGCAGCCTTGCATTGGTTGGTTTACATCCAGAATACTGCGCGGCCTAGGCTAAAGGCATCTCATACATTTCAGGGGATCATACAAGCATACGTACACGCAGCCGTAGTCGAGTATCTGCCGCAGTTCCTTCCATTCCACTAGTGCCGGTTGATTGGGTGAGGGGGGGCTGTGTTGTCAAGGTCAGTGTGAATTATCAGGCGATGCAATTGAAGTTTTGACTCACGGTCCAAGATTGGCGCCGGGAGATTTCGCTCGTATTTTGAACCTAATGACGTTTAATTTTCCGATTAGGGTTCTACTTTATTGTTGAACTTACCTCCTGGTGCCGTTGGCGGAATATAGGGATCTGGGTGCTTCCATCCGTCAAGAAGCTTCTCTGTTTCAGACAGTAGGGCCTGCTCGGCTTGTCAGACATGATGTCGTAGGGTGATCTTCACATTTGGCCATCCCTGCTTACTCTTTGCTGTCTTGGGCTAATGATGTTGCGATTCGCCTCGAATAGGGATCGGATGTACAGAGCTTGGCCGCGCCAAATTTGTCGTTGCACAGCCCAGTCCAATGCTAGCTTGAGCGAACGCCGATAGAGCGATCTATATCATCAGATCAGCTGCGTGTCTTACTCGTCGTGACATGGTCCTTTATGGTCGGAAGTTAATAGGCTTCCTGCAAAAGGGAATGCTTACAATGCCGCTCGTCGCGACGACATATTGAGCTCAGTGTTTTTGGGCGATCGAGTCTCTTCTGCTTCTAGGAACGGCCGTGAGTCTTTCTCAGCCCCGTGGGTCTGGTACGCTGCTTCACTTGTCACCGGGTAGCCTTGAGAACAAGAGATGAGCAAGATGTCGACGTACGGATATTTGCTCATGGTGAGGATGCTCCGTGCTTCTTCGCATAGTGGGCCGGCCGTATGGGCTACATAAAGACTACCCTACACTACCAATTACGACTACTGTCGATTAAATCGTATGAATTCCGCCGATGTAGTATTTGTCACTGTTGATTCATGGACAAATTACAATGGCTGGAAACTGTTTCGGCCTGCATATACCGATGGCGCGAGGTAAGTCATCCTCTGAGGAATATCACTACTTGTCAATCTGAATGAAACGACTCGCATGGTCCATTGCGATATGTCAATCAGTACAATCGGTAATAGACCCGGGCTGCCGAGATAAAGGAGACAAAACATGCATGCTAGAAGTGCCATCCCATTATGCCCACTACCATTTGTTGTCTAGGAGGGTAGGCGTCGCTGCCGGCCGGCATGATGACACGGCTCCCTTTGCAAGGTCATCGCACAAGAGCTCAGGCAGGTGATGCTGTCCCCCATGCTGCAAGCTATGCGATCGTGTGCCGACGAGGGGACTGCGTAGGTGGGTCTGGTTAGTATCATGTGACCGCAAACGACGACTCCTTGTACGCCTGATCCCTCCCGCTTTCAAGTAACAGCACCGCAAGTGCAGTGAATTGGCGAAATGTTGTCCAGAAGGGTAGCCGTCGCCGCCGGCATGATGACACGGTTCCCTTTGCAATGTCATCGAACAAGCCCTTTGATGATGCTCTCCCCCATGCTGCAAGCTACGCGATCATATGCCGATAAGGTAGTCAAAGTACCGCAGATGGCAGAATCCATATCTGAGGGGACCCTGAAGCAGTTCTCGAAATCCGTTGGTGATTTCGTAGAACAGGACGAGGAAATCGCGACCATTGAGACAGACAAGGTATGGTCTGAGCCGGGCGCTTTCTTCTTAGCCCACGACGAATCATTTGCTTACTTGACGAAGATTGATGTTGCAGTGAATGCTCCAGAGTCCGGGACGATCAAGGAGTTTCTCGCCGGCGAAGATGACATTGTCACGGTCGGACAAGACTTGGTTCGCATCGAGCTTGGCGAGGCAACGTCGGACAACAAAGATGAGCCGACACCGTCAAGAGAAGAGGCAAGAAACGGAACTGGGAAAGAGGACAAAGATGCCGCAGAGCGATCCGACCCAGCAATGGAGCCACATCAGAAGTCGCAAAACACCGAGGCACATTCCGATAAAACAGAACCAACGAAGGCGAAGAAAGCAGAAGTCCAGGACAAGACTTACAAAAAATCCGAGCCATCGAAAGAGAAAGAAGCCGAAACCCAGTCTGAAAATTCCCAGGCGACAAGCGCACCAGCTGGACGAGAGGAACGCAGAGTACGTACGGGAGGAACAAGCGGCGGTCGAGGACCGTGAACGACACGGAATGGAGACCTAAGACTAACAGATCGGATTATAGGTGAAAATGAATAGAATGCGACTCAGGATTGCCGAGCGTCTCAAGCAATCACAAAATACCGCAGCCTCACTGACAACATTCAATGAGGTGGACATGTCCAACATCATGGAATTCCGTAAATTATACAAAGATGAAGTGCTCAAGAAGACCGGGGTGAAGCTGGGCTTCATGAGTGCATTTTCGAAGGCCGCCGTCCTGGCCATGCGGGATATTCCCTCAGTCAATGCATCTATTGAGGGTCCGAACGGCGGAGACACAATAGTGTATCGGGACTACGTCGATATTTCCGTTGCAGTCGCAACGGAGAAGGGCCTCGTTACACCGGTAGTGCGTAATGTCGAATCGATGGACTTGGTCACGATCGAGAAGGCCATTGCCGACATGGGAAAAAAGGTGAGCATTCTGTTGCATTCTCTACCGGCTTTGCAGCTCGTCTGCAAATCAAGACTAACGAGAATTTCACTTGAACAAGGCTCGCGACGGTAAGTTGACGATTGAGGACATGGCAGGCGGGACTTTCACCATCAGCAATGGAGGAGTATTTGGGTCTTTAATGGGAACACCGATCATCAATCTTCCGCAAAGCGCTGTGCTTGGTCTCCATGCCATTAAAGATCGTGCCGTGGCAGTGGACGGCAAAATCGAGATTCGGCCAATGATGTATCTGGCCCTGACTTATGACCATCGCCTACTGGATGGCAGGGAGGCGGTGCAGTTTCTCGTGAAAGTCAAGGAGCATATTGAGGACCCAAGGCGTATGCTGCTATAGATTTCTTTCAAGGCCGTAACGGGTCTTACAGCATTGGTTCGTACGCGTGCATAGGTCGACGTTGATTTGCACTAGATATCAAAAGCTTTCGTAACAGATATTCCTGTCATCTTGCATGTATCATTAAAATTAATTTTACACTTAGTGGCCAAGCTGATTTTTCAGATCTCTAACTTTTTTTTTTGCGCGCGGAGAATTCGTAAGTATGCGTGCATGCGATCTTGAAATTGTTTCTTTTTTTGAAGCTACTTTTTTCTTTTGCGCGGAGAATTCGTGATTATGCGTGCATGCGATATTAAATGGGGGTTTTAACCCTTAATTTATTTTTGCGCGGTATATTTAGCGTATTTATTACATGAAGTCCCTGTATAATTCGTTCGTAAATCACTGAGTAAAAAAAAAAAAACCAAAGAGCTACGCTATATTGCATAGCAGGAAAAAAAAAACACAGCACGAATCAATATTATGCTTGAATTCTCCTCTTTCCTCTAAGTACACAAGCAAAAAGAAAAAAAAAAAGCCTCAGGAGCGCGTTCTATATGCTTAGCAAATGAAGAAGTAATTTAGAAAATTGTATTTGACTTTTGAGCACATTGATAGTGAGAAAAAGGAGTCTTGAGTCTTTAAAGGAAAAGGCCTATAAACCAAATTTTATTCTGCCCAAAAAAACCATGCAAAAAAATCAATCGAAAAAAAAAAAGGAATTCAACGCATATTTAGGGCCGAACATTGCAATGTATTTTTTTTCCCTAACTGTAAAAAAACAAGCGATGTTAGAAGATGTATTATTACATACGTGACGTATGCGTATGATACATAACGGCATTGAGTGTCGCCACCTCTCCTAACACTAATCCCTACAACCAATCCCTACGAAACTATCTTTCTCATGAACCCTTCCTCATGGACCACCAAGAATTAGTTCTAGTCGATGACTCAAAACCAACAATATCCAACTTTGAGCCTAATTCGATTCTTCGTGGGGCACAGCTCACTTTTGTGGGTGGTAAGTGTACATGTACATGTGCTCAGTCAAACCACGTTTTGAGGCTGAACTTGCGCAAAGCTCACAGGGCATTACAAAATCCCGAACTTTTCACAACCAAACACTACCAACAAGCGGCATATGCTGTCTTAGCGGGCATAGGAATCCGTCTCCTTATAACTATACCGGTATGTGTGCCGGCATACCAGTGAGACTAACAACACAAAGGCAGGCGCCTGATAGCTTCATACATCATAGATTATCGCGGTCAAGCTCACATTATGGATCATATCACTGCTCTATCCGCTGGACACGGTGTCATGGGACGATACAATCATCAACTGGTTGAACTTCACCGGGGATTATGTGCTTCAAGTACCTTTTTTTCTTATGACCATAATGCGCTACTTCGTACCCACGCTAGACAATATGTAAGTGAGGTCCTAACAGAGCATCCTGCACCAAGACAGCTAAAAGTGATTACAGTTTCATGCAGTCATTAAACTGGGTCGATAAAACCTATGTACGAAAGCATGAGCATGAGGATCCACGCGATCTAAGAGATCTCTACTATCCTCAACTAGAGTCCTACCATCAAGATAAGGACAAGGACGTATCTGCTAGAGGAAGACAGCCCTTCACCAAATTTATCATGAAATATATGCAAAGAGCATTCCTATCGATGACCATATTCGGCCTATCATACGTGCCAATGGTAGGAAAGCTGATACTCCCCGCGACAAGCTTTTATACCTTTTACAGAGCTGTCGGTCTCGGACCAGCTGCCATAATATTCAGTGTAGGGCTTGTGTTGCCTCGCGACTATCTCGTCATGTTTCTGCAAAGCTACTACTCCTCCAGAAGCTTAATGAGAGAGCTTCTAGAGCCCTACTTTGCGCGCGTGCCCTTCACAAAGCAGGAGAAAAGAAACTGGTTTCGGAATCGCGAAGGGGTATTGTTTGGATTTGCCCTTGGCTTCTACGTCTTGATTCGTGTTCCTTTATTCGGCGTCCTGGTATACGGTATAGCGGAGGCGTCGACTGCGTATCTCATTACGAAGATTACCGATCCTCCGCCTCCCGCCCCCCAAATGAAGCAGTACGCAGCTAGCCAACAGGATTGGCACAACAAGCACGAGTTCCTCAGCCTGAATCTCGCAAAGATCGACAGCATTCGAAGGAAACCATTTACTGCTCAGGACGAGAAGAAGTGATGGGAGTAGGAGCTCAAATCGTACTTATCCTCCCATAAATCTATTGAAACACATATAATCAAGATTCAAAATCAAATCATATTTCACACTTATATTTTCAAGCCTGCCTCCTATCGCATATAAGAACTATCGCGATAGGATTTCATTATCGGGGATAATGCCAAACTGATCATGACCTGTGTCGTCTTGATGTCGTCTAATCATCTTTTCACCCTGGCCGATAAAGCCACAACCTGGCTTCGAGCACTTGCGTAGTATGCTTTGCTCTGCATCTAAGATCTCCGACAAATTGGCGTGACCAGTGTTTCTAGTATGATTTCTAGCAGCCAATTGCCCCGTGCCAATCCAATTACAGCCTATTTCATTGCATGCTACCACTAAACCCTCGATGTCCGTGTAATAATGCCTAGCATTTAGTCTGCTTACCAAAACCTTGACCTTTCCCAGGACCTCTGAATCATCAACGGGCCAGATTGACTTATCCAACTCCGGAGGCAGTGTAACTGCGTCGTGAGGATACTCGGTATAACTGAAAGACACACGGTCGTAGTGAATACCCGAATACACTAGGACGCAGCGATGTTGCTTTTCCTCCCCAAAATTTATGAGATGTTGACCCTAGTGCAAGGAAGAGTTAGAAAGCTTTGCAAGATAACATATATATGTATAAGGAGGGCCGAAAGAATAGCGCTGGATTGTACCTGAACATCAAATGTGCAAATCTGCATGTCGAATATGGCAGAGAGAATGCTGAGCTCGATTCCGCCTCCCCAACGGTCGGGGTCCTGTATGCTACGACGGTATTCAAGAGGAGGGCATCCGAGAATGGCTTCGCTGTACAGATCAGGATGTTCTAAGATGTACTGTGCCATCATCTGCCGAAGATCTGACGCTGGAAGTTGTTGAGGTAAAGCTCCGCCAAAAGCTGTAAAAAGGCAACTATTGTCGCTCGGCATAACACGAAGTACTGTACTAGGTCATCAGAGACTACACGACACCTGTCAATAATAAAGACGTACTTACTTAAGCTGCCTTCTCTCTCAGGCCAAGGTACAATCACATCGCCAGAATCATTTGCAGAATCAAGTGGCATGCTAGGCCGATTTCCGTCGCAAGAGGCTGCGGTGCTAGATATCGTCCCTGCCAAAGAAACAAGCCTGGGCTCTGTTGGGACAACGGTCACACTTTCGCCATTAAGTCCTAGCGATACGGCCAGGACGTCTCTCTGGTCAAGGTCGATGGTGACCATCGCCGCCGGTGAACCATATTTAACGACGAAATGCTCGATTGATGTCTTCGCCCTAAGAGCGTCAAATACTGCCCCTATGGTAGCATCGTCATCGACCTGAATGACACCAGTGCCGTTGGGACACCTGTACCTCGCTCGCATATTGATCAAGAAATATGAAATCTGCGGTGGACTGTCAAAATGTCTATCAACAGGCAATGTGAAACCTGACAGGCGTTTATGTACGTACTATTTTCAAAGGATAGCAGAAGTTTGAAAGTGGTTACTAGACTCTGACTCAAATACGCAGTGCCTAAATAGAGGTCTGAGCAGATTGTAGAGGAAAATCGCATTGAAATAGAAAGCATCCCTAAGGGGTACCTGAGTACTTAGGCACGACCCTGTAGCGGTTGATGTGTCAGCAGCACCCACCACCACGGATTGATTGATTAGCCCGTTCCGTGGGCGACGCTGTTCTTGTCGCATTTACCAAGCCATACTATCAACGCGATCGTTTGTACAGAAGTTGCCTACGGTGATAATTGCACTGACCTGGCTTTGATCTATCTCAGAGGATTACTTGGGCACTGTTCTTGGCGCAATGTCAACTACCCCTCTGGAAGATGCCAGCGGATCCATTGAAGTCAAAGAAGCAGGGCAAGATGTCTCGATGACAGACGGTGCGAACGACGCGCGAGGTGATTTTGAAGACGATGGGACGGATGATGGCGAGCATGCCATGTATCGCATGATTCAGCAGATGACTTCGCATCTGTCAACAGTTCAGGAAGAGTATGCATCAGTGACTTAGGCTCAAATTTGCGTAAGACGCTCACCGCTAACATGTAATTCGAAAGTGGTGAAGAGCTTGCGGCTGGCTTTCAGCGGATTCCGAACCGACGAACCCTCCCGGACTATTTCAACGTCATTGCGGATCCAATTGCGTTTAGCACGATAAGAGTAATCGCACTTCTTCCAAACTGCTTTCCCAAGCGCCGACACAGCTCCTAATCTTCAGCCGCAGGGAAAAATACAGAAAAAGCAATACGCTAGATTTTCGGACTTTGTGAAAGATATCGCACAGATTTGCCACAACGCTCAAGTCTACAATCGCCCTTCAGCCCCGATTTTTGGCGCGGCCGTGCGGCTAAGAGAGATGTTTAGCCAAGAGCTTCAGCAATTGGCAACACGAGGAGCTATTTCAACTGAAGATGCCAAGTTGCCTGACCTCGGCGAACTCCCTCCAGTAGAGAACTCCCCGTCTCTACGATCGCAAGATGACGAAAACGAGGACAATGAAGGTGAAGATGAAGAAGAAGAGGAGGGAGAGGAGGACGACGACGACGATCAGGAAGCAAACGATTCGTCAGACGACGATGACAGGCCTCGAAAGCGGAGAAAAGGACGTGATCCTGGGCACCGGGCTTTCGTTAGCCGGAAAGATTTTGACGATGATAAAGACGAAGATAAACATAGAAAACGAGGTCGACCGCCGATGGTGCAGACACCGACAGAAGCGCGCATCTCTTCAATCATTCGTGGTCTACGCAAATTCAAAGATCACGACGGGAACCTGCTCGTACTGCCTTTCGAGAAGCTTCCTGACAAGACAGTCATGGCAGGCTATTACCAGACCATCAGTCATCCTATCGCACTCGACAACATCAAGAAGAAGGCCAAACGCAAGAAGTATCGCGATGTAGACGAACTTCAGAGAGACATCGAGCTGATGTTCGAAAATGCTAAATCCTACAACGAAGACGATAGCGCCGTTTATCTGGCGGCGGTAGAATTGCAATTGCAATCGCGTTTGCTTGCAGAACAGGAAAAAGCCAAACCTGATGATGACTTCAGGTATGAAGATGGTAAGCTACCGCTGGGCGAGGTGCTCCATGATGGACAAATTTGGAAAGTCGGTGAGTGCTCTGGACAGATCCTTGGCTCGTATCCATTCAAGATGGCTCATGACATAATTCAGGGGATTGGGTTCATATTCGCAACCCAAACGACCTCGCGAAACCAGTCGTTGCGCAAATATTCAGAATTTGGCAAGACAAGGCAGGGCAAAAATGGATCAACGCGTGTTGGTACTACCGGCCTGAGCAAACTGTGCATCGGCATGAGAAACATTTTTTTGAGCACGAAGTTGTCAAGACAGGACAGTACCGAGATCATCAAATCAACGAGCTGCTCGACAGGTGCTTTGTCATGTTTGTGACCCGCTTCAACAAAGGTCGACCGAGAGGACTCCCGTCCGACAAGGATGTATACGTCTGTGAATCTCGTTATAACGAGGAAAAATTCCTTTTCAACAAGATTAAAACCTGGGCAAGTTGTGTTCCCGACGAAGTTCGTGAAAAGGATTATGAGATGGATTTGTTTGATGTACCACACCGCATGAAAAAGGTGCCAAGTCCAATTAAGCATCTCCTACGCGAGGACGCCAAAGAAACGGATGAGCTTCCGAGACCTACTTGGGGAAGCCCAAATGCGCCGCCTATTGTTGGTGCCGTACATCGACGACCTCCTCAACCGAATGTGAGTATCTACCGGCGTCAACGTTCATTCAGGACCCTCTTTCAAGGGACGTGACAGCACATGTATTCTTTGAACTCTCGCCGGCCGTTTATCTCCATGACTCGTCGCCAGCTGACCGCGTCTCGCAGGAATCACCCCCTCCTGATGCAACACCGCCACCGCCTGTGCCAACAATGACAGATGTTTCTGCTGACCCTGTGGCACGCCCCCCTACTTCATCTGCAACGGTAGATATGTCTATGGATTCTGGGGTACGTGACCAACATTCAGGATTTCCTCGGCCAAGCCCTGGTTCCTCATCGTCTCCGGCTCAATTCAGCATGGCCGTGAATCACTGGCAAGCGATGCCGCCGGGCTCTGTAAACCATACTTTGCAGCAAACACCGGTTCCCATCCCACAACCCCCTCAAGCGTCGATGACTCCGCAAGTCGGAATGCGGCCGGTGCAATATCAACAACCACAGCCACAGCAACAACAGCAGCAGCCACAGCCACAGCCACAGCAGCAGCAGCAGCAGCAGCATACTGGCTACATGCAGAACTTCACACCTACATTCCCCCAAGCGGCAGCGCCTTTCTCCCACCCTCAAACCAGTGCCAACCAACCCATCGCCCATTATAATCAGCAGCGAGCCCATTACAACCCACCAGTCGCAAGCAACACGTTTCCCACCAATGTTTATAACCCGCCCAGACCGCCCGAGGTCTATACATTGCCAGATAACATCAATGATGCTCTCGATCGTCAAATTCGGGATTGTTTTCACCACGGGGACGATGGCCGAGTGCTTTTCTTTGCAGGACCGCCTTTGGATCGCCCGCACAAGCAGTTCTCTGGAGAGTGTGCTGGAATGGGGCACAGCGTCCGTTACCTAGCGGGACGCACGGCTTGGCTATTGGACCGTGAGAAGAAAAGAAAAAGACGCTCTGAGATACAGAAGAACCTGTCTGAGCTGTCGAATGTCTCTCCTCACGAAGTTGAGGGAACAGGCGATGCTCTAGCTACTCAAGCTGGCACTGCGATCAACAAATTGTTCCATATTATGGGTGAACGCACTCTTCAATGGCAACAAACTGCGGGCTTGGAAGGTTGGGGGAACATGAAAGGGGATCGAGAAGATTGAGATGCTAAATGATGTTTGTATCTTGAATCTTTTCCCTTTCATGCTAGTCACAATGACTGGCAGATACTCATTTCGTTTCAAACACCTGACAAGTCTTGGCGATTGAGCGTGTCCCCGCCTATGAGCGTGCTGCCGTTGATTTGCCTCTATCCTTTGTCTTCGAGCCTTGTAGGCTGAACATCTTGCTTCCACCTTGTTGCGCTGTAGCGTGTCACGCAATCTCAGCGTTGGGATCTATTTGCCTGCGATGACACCTGGTAATGTCAGACCTTGCTTTTGATGGTCCTAAGAAAAGTTCATTTTCAACCACTCGTATGTCGCCCATTGCACAGAGTTGACAAGAAAGGCGCGGATGCTACAAATTGTCAAGCCGCGGAAGAAGATTCTCCATCCGCCTTCTCTGTACACCAATCGAGCCATATCTAGGGCACCAAGCCCTTTGCCGACAGAAGCAGTGCTTGCGTAGTGACTCTGCGCCGTTGACTTGTCTGTAATGTTCGAAAGTAAAGGTTGAGTCTGAAGACGAGTCTTGACCGTGTCAAGCGGAAACACGCTTGCCCAGGAGATGACGCCCGCCAGTCCACCACACAGGAAGATCTGGGGCCCCATTTCACGAAGGGGCCTGCCTTCACTCGAGGCTGCGAAAGGCCAGTAAATGTTTGCCATCCTATATGACCAAAAATAGAAACCGTAGCCTACGCTGTCACGAAGTACCGTTACGAGGCCGCCGTAGTAGAGCCCGCGGATGCCCTGCGCCTTCCAAATGTTTCGTGCGATACGCCAGCTGGATACTTGAACAGCAGAGATCTGAGCACGACACTTGACAAGCTCAGTTGGCGCACTAAATACCCAAGTCGCCAGACCACCTATCGCCCCGGCGAGCCAAGTTGCAGTCAGATTTGTCTCCGAAGCGAGCGCATTCTGAACCACGGATTCGGACCGTTGATAGGTGACAAAGAGGAGGGCATTCAGAGCACCACAGCCGAGCATTGGACCTGCTGCTCCTGCGGCTAGAGCCGCTGTGCCTTGTCTGAGAGGGTTGCCCCTTGAGGCGTGATCGGCCTGCAACCGAACTTTTAGGATGTCGAGTGGATTTCCTACCAGAATCCCAGTGGCGCCGCTGAGGTAGCCTGCCCAAAAGTCTGCCGACATTTGGAGGGCACGACTGTCTTGGCTGACGACGCTGGCAACTTAGCGATGCTGGGTCGGTTCATCGCGTCAGCTCATGTAAAGCTGATCAGCAGCGATGCGAATGATATTCTCATAGCGTTTCGCGGTTCATTGACTTAGTAGAAATATGATGATGAGGTGCCGTGATATTGCACTGCACCGCCACGTACAAGACGGAGAATCGGTGGGCACAGGGCCACTCGTGATGTAATGTGCAGATGCTACCACTTCGCCACCTGTTAGGTAGGTAGGTAGGTAGGCATGTAGGTTACTGTAGGCACCTAGGTAGGTAGGTAGGCAGGTAGGTTTTGAGCTTAGTACCTACCTAGGTAGGTCAGTACTAGGTAGTCGGCAAGTGTTCAAGCAATGGCTTCGAGAGATTATAACTTCGCTACAAGTGGCGCATAGAAAAGGTTGGCGAATCCAGAGTCGAGGCCGAACGACATTGTTCTGGATCCCCACTATTCTCCATGCATGAAGGCTTGATTTGTCGAAAACAACTGCCATGTTAGCTAAGGGCCTAGCTCTGACTACTTACCAATATATGCGGCCCGCGCTCTGACCACGCTCAATCACGAACCTAGAAGTTCGCCTGACCTGGTTCAACATTCATCTGAACATTCGGAGGGGTGCCTTTCTCGAAACATATTTGAATCTCTGCATAGGAAACTCTGCTCTCTTGCAACCTAGCAGCGCCTCTTACGGCGAACACGACATCCGCGGCTTCCATGTGTTATCTGTCTTGCTGCTTCTCTGGATGAAGAACTGACCAGCAAAAAGACGACGGAGACAGAGGCACATGGCGAGCCACTTGACCGCGCTCCCCGCTGTCCAGCGACTTAGTCCTCGTTGCATTCGCATCCTGGCTGGCAATCCTGGAAAATTTACTCTTCAAGGCACAAACACCTACCTCTTGGGCTCCGGCGAACGCCGAATTCTCATTGATACAGGGGAAGGCCGACCAGTCTGGACTTCACGTCTTCAGTCGCTTCTGGCTGAAGAACAGGCAGTTGTAGCCTTTGCCCTTGTCTCGCATTGGCACCATGACCACACTGGTGGCATTGCTGATCTCCTCTCACTGGCCCCTGGAGTAGCGATTCACAAATTCGATCCAGGATCCGGGCAGCTTGCTATCGAGGATGGTCAAGAGTTCAAAGTCGAAGGGGCCACTTTGACAGCTGTACACACACCGGGTCACACCCGGGATCATGCCGTCTTCGTGCTCGAGGAAGAGGATGCCATGTTCACTGCTGACAATGTCCTTGGACACGGGACTGCCGTCTTCGAGGACATGGCAGAATATCTTCATAGTCTGGCCAAAATGAGGGATCTTTTCAGCGGAAGAATATATCCCGGACATGGCCCTGTTCTCGAAGATGGCCCTACTAGAATTCTCGAGTACATCCAACATCGTCAGCGCAGGATAAATCAAGTTGTGCGAACGATGAAAGAGGCTCAAGGCTCAAATGCCCAGAGGACAGTCTGGTCAGCCATGGACTTGGTCAAAGTCATTTATTGCGAGGTCGACGCGGGGCTTCATCCCGCGGCATGTATTGGCATGAAACAAATTCTCAATAAACTATCACAAGATGGGATGATAGTTCGACACGGTGATGAGCAGTGGCAGCTGGCTCAGGAGAGATTGGCTTTGTAACAAGCAATGGCCTACGTATTGCCTTCGACAAATCATCGCATCTCGCTGCCTTCGTCGAGACTCATTACGGGTCTGGGAGATAAGACGGAGACACGGGAAGCCTCTGTCAATACCAGTACCGTGTTTTGCTATGGCACCCAACGTTTCAGCGCGCATCCAATTCGGATCTTTGGTACTGAGGCGATTCGTTGGACGGCCCTATTGAATGTCCTTAAAGGGTACATCCCGCTATGTTCTTTCCTATTACGTACTAACCTGGTAGTTGCGCATCGCCAAAGGCCGATGTACCTACATACGGATCGTCACGGCTAAATCAGGTGTGACAGTGTAAATCGAATATTTCGCAGTAGTGATCACGACGGCTTATCTCTCCACTAGCTTTCTTCTCGATGTCCCAACTAAAACCGACGTTGATGGGACAACGCTAGGCAGTTTCCGACAAACAGGCGACAAACCATAATCATGTGAAGCAGATCAAAAAAATTCAGAAACAAGAATGCAGGTGTGGCGGTCTCTTTCGCATTTGGGCTGTTTGAATCCTGGATTCTGGAGGGAGCGGAAGCTTCGGGACTTGGCGTAAGCAGCTGGGTTTGACAGGGGGGTGGGGGACAAGCCCAGGGATTAAAGTCACATGGTTTTGGCGCGGCTCGAAACTGGCCCATTTAGGATTTAGGTCGGGAGAAGGCGGACTGAGGTCATTGCGGAGAAGTCGGTTGGAAAAGCACTGCTCGATTTGGCACACGTCATTCCGGGGCCTGAAAGACTAAGATCCTCGCACGGTTATCGACCATCATCAGCTAGGCCATTCGCGTGCAGGAAGAAGTTGACTCGTGAACGCCAAATTGCCATGGCCTCGTGACGGACTTTATCGGAGTATTGGACTTTGGACGTTGTATTACGCGCGATATTGCGGTGTTTCCAAATTCAACCTCGAAATAAGAAGGTGCATGTGTCATGGTAGCATTCAGCCTCTGTCAAGCCACCCCCCTGTCACCTGCGACTTGATCACCAGATGCTCGGCAGCGCGAAGTGTTCTTTCCGCCTGTACCGACAGTAGCTCCTGCCCTTTTGCAATAGGGCCTCACCTGGGTTCTGCTGAACCGCAAGTTGAATTAGGCCATAGCCTGGGCTCGGAAGCTTCGGGGCTTTGTCATTATGCTCGCCATGATACGCTCGGCCGCTCTGCTTGCTAATGTTGATGTAACTCTTTTCTTGACCTTTCCCTCCGCGGCTTCGGCGAGTGCGGATTGAAGGCAGCCATGACCTTATGCGCCGGTATAAGTCTGCGACTTGTCCATCTTGGCAACAGCTGCGTGTGCCCAACACAACCATTGTCGTTCATCTCTCTCCGCCTGCATCACGTCAGCCACGCGACCTGGTGCGACAGCGTCATCAGATCTGCTTACCGCCTGCGATTCGCTCTCTCGACCGGTCAGCCGAAGCTGTGATTTTGCAGCCCAACGAATGCGAATCTGGCGGCTCACTGAAGCACACTAGACCTAGACGGGCTTTCGGGGACCGCGGCGTTGTGCCGTGAAATTTGTCACTTTGGCCCTCGAGATACTGTCTTTGGCAATATCCGAACCTGTTGCCTTGCTTTGGGCGGTTTGCCTCAGTTTCTTGCTGACCCGCAGGGCCCGACCCGTTTTGATTCGATTACTTGCGGCTTCGGGCTTCTTTTGCGGCGCGACGGACGTCAGGACTTTCAAGGGGACTCCTCTCCCTTTTCCATCTCTATTTTATCTTTGATCTTTTCTCTTTCACTTTCTTTTTATTCCCCACAGAGAAGCTGCCATCATATACCAGAATACTGGGCTACGACGGAGAGTAGAGTGCAGCAAGAGCACGAAAGAAGAGAAGACCGGATTACGTCGAAAAGGCAGGGGTTTCCGGGACAAAAGGCCGTCGTTATACATATCAAACATATGACACTGAGTCTCATCAAAATGGCCGGACTTCATCCTGCAAAGTCAACCGTCACGCTTTCCGCCGTTGCGATCTTGACTTGGCTCTCCCCAATTGTGACTGCGCACGGAGACATAACAATCGATCATGGTGGTCACGTAGACAATCTTGGAGACGGCAGAAATGAATCTGCTCCAGTGCATGAGATCGACGGACTGCCGACATATTTTGCACTTCGTGATGGTCAAACCCTGATCTATGCTCACATTGTGCTAATGACTACAGCTTGGGTCTTTCTCCTACCCGTCGGTGAGTCAGTCAAAATCATGACATCTCTTCCAAGCATTCTTCCATCATTGCCACATATTACGAGAGTGCGTAAAGCTAACAACTGTGCCCCCTCTAGCTGTCATGTTATCAATAGCTCATTCCAGGTTGGCGCTCGTTGTTCAAGTCATGTTCACTGTGGTCAATGCCATCGGCGTGGTGCTGGCAACTTTTTATAACGCTCAAACGCCGGATTTATACCCAAATAACTCTCACCACAAAATTGGATGGATAGTCACACTCATCATGCTGGTGCAAATACTTCTCCATCTGATTGGACGTTTAGCCGGGGCCGCCCGTGGTTGGAGGTATCGAAAAGCTGATGCGCCTCTCCCTCATCGAATTACAGACTTCTGGCACTGCACGCCTGAGCGATATCATGACAACAGCACGGAAAGCGCAGCCAGCGATAATGGGCAGGGTACAGAAACAGGATCAGACTCGCTTCGTAGTTTCTCACCTTCTACTTTGAATGATGAGGAGAGCCCTTTACACGACAACCAGATGACCGGGCTCATGAATCGTCAACAATGTGAGAACGCTGCCTTCATACGGCGTCCGACTCCCGCAGTGGTTGCCAAGGCCATTTGCATTGTCTCATCATGGGTGTGGGTTTATCTGGATTTGATCTACAACGCCGTGGATCGAATCATCCTTCCACTAGGATTCGTGACATTGACTACCGGCATTGTTACCCTTGGACGTTTCTTCGTGAGTCATGCCATCTACTCCCCAGATTAAAAGCAAAACCCGATTCTAATCAAGGCTTTCAACAGGAGGGTCAGGCAATATTTAGTGGCCTGGCCCACTGGATAAAAGGTGGCGTCTTCTTTTGGTTTGGTCTCCTGACATTAGGTCGGTGGAGCGGAAGTTTCGCAGACCTGGGCTGGGCCTGGAATCTTACACCCGGAACTCAGACTCAAAAGAGATGGCGCCCGTCAGCAGAGTTTGTGGAGAGTGGACTCATTTTCTTCTACGGTTCAACAAACATATTCCTGGAACACCTTGGAAGCTGGGGCGGCGAGTGGAGCTCGCAGGATTTAGAGCATCTGGCCATCACGGTACTGTTTATCGGTGGCGGATTGGTGAGTCTTGACTACAAGTGCCCTGGTCGATCCCCGAAGTACCAGCGTGCTCAAAATCGCAGTCTCATTAGTGAAACACTGAGATCAGACTGCGTCCTGAGGTTGATGTACTGACCAAAGAATAAAACAAACATAGTGCGGCATGCTCATTGAGTCGTCGACCATCAGGAGTCTACTAAACACGTCGGTCTCGACAATCCACCAAGACGTACAAGGCGGTGAGGAAGCCGCGGAGAAATGGGAGGCTCCAGATACCTACAGTATTTCACTCAATCCGGTACCGGCTCTCGTCATTTTGCTCCTTGGAATTATGATGAGTTCTCATCATCAGTCCACGATGATATCCACGATGGTGCATAAACAATGGGGCAATCTGCTTCTCGGCGCGTCCTTTGCACGGGGAATGACTTACATACTTCTCTATCTCCGCCCACCAAAATCTGTCCTTCCTTCACGGCCCCCTACCGAAATCTTGGCGTCGTTCGGACTCATTGCCGGAGGCATCATTTTTATGGCTAGCGTTAGTACATTGACCATTTGGAAGATGACGGACGGGACAAGCAATTCAGGACTAACGATTCTATAGAGCTCAGATACGATTGATGGCATGATTCACTACGACTTGGACGCCATGTTCATGTATACAATCACCATGGGCCTAGTTGGCTTGCTCATGGCCTGGGAAGTCGTGGTATTGGCAATCAAAGGTTGGGCCGTGCGCAGAGAATTGAGATTGCAGGCAAGAAGCGGCTTCTGGTAACCTGGCAGATGTTTGCAATGATGTCTGCGAACCTTCGGGGATCACACACACTCTTGATTCTTCATTCATGGCAATATCCGAGGAGGACAAGTCCGGTACTTTTCTTGATCATCTGACTCCGTCTGTGTTTCTTTGCTCTTGTGTGCTCTTGTATCCTAGTCTTCTATACCGATACCCCCCTCTATTGTTTAATTCAATTTTTGCAATGGACATACAGGTATGAAACCAGTGACTCGTGTCGGATTTGATCCCGGGGTGCGTCAAAACCGTGTTGCATTTGTCAATTTTCATTCGAACATGCGGAATGAATAATTGATAGCGTCAGAAACTCCATCTGAGAATACAATACGGCCAGTTCCGCAGCATTTTGCAAATTTTGGTATGCTCAATATCCAGCTCTGGATCGGTGTTCAGATGGAGCCGGCGGGCACGATCTTAAATATTCTCGACGGGGTTGATCAAGCCCAACCTAGTCAGAAAGAGGGGTCTTTGAAGAGCTTTCAAGACTTTGAGGCCCCAGCGTCTTGTGCTGGAGTTGCGTGGCGCCTTGTCGAAGTGCATGAACAAGAAAAGAGACGGAGTCGGATTTGAAGTCATCGGCAATTCTGATTTTGTCGAGATCGTCAGAAAGTTCCCGAGCGACTTGTCGGAGATAGAAGGTTGACAATTTCTCTGCCATCTCTGAGTCTTGTTCCATCTGAGGCATCGCGGCCGAGCGTGCTCGTAAATTTTTGAGTCGACAACGTAGATGGTGAGTAGGTTACTTAGGGATCAGAATTAGTACGGCCTTGATATGTCTTTGCGGTGCAAGGATATCCGATGCAACGAAACTGTGCAGTCTGGCTATAACAGCGGGGCGCAAATTGTCACGGCAAAAAAACGGCGCAGCCGACTGGTCAATGTACCGGTGACGTATTGGTCCACATATGTATACCGCGACACTATTGCGGCCGCGCCAACGGGAGTAGACATCAAGAGAGGCGCAGGGAGATCCAAATGGAATGATGGCAATGAGTATCAATAATTTTGTATTCACGATTCATGTACAAAGACGTCCCAATGGACTGGGCGACACCATGGGAGCCTTGAATGCACCTTTGGCGTGTCTGGCCGCCAGATGGCGCTCTGGCGAAAAGATGCCCCTTCAGTGTGAAATAAATTGGAAAACCGCTGACACTTCATTCATGCTGCACTCCTGTCTCAAAAGAAGGTCCTGAATGGACTTCAAAGCTTTGTTGACGAAATGATTCCATGTGCTTGTGTCGCCGTACAAAATCGCAGGGGCCTTGATAGACTGTGTGCCGTCCACTCTGCACCGCTTGCATTTGAAGGTGTCGTGCGTGTCACTCGTCGTATTCGGTCGATATTGAAACAACTCTCGGAGGCTATCCAGGGAGAAGTGTCGCTCCACGTCCTCTGCTGAATCCACGACACAAGATGACAAGCTTTGCTTGTGTGACTGACGTTGAAAAATCTTCTCCTCGATGGTCCCTGTTGCGATGAAACGATAAACAAAGCAGTCTTTTTTCTGTCCATCACGCCAAACACGGGCAAGCGCTTGTTGGTCGGCTGCAGGGTTCCAGTCGGGGTCGAAGAGGACTAGACGATTAGCCCCAATCAAGTTGATGCCGCAGCCGCCTGCTTTACTGCTCAGCAGAAATACAAACTCCTCTCCATTTGGATCATTGAAGCGGTCAACCAATTTTTGGCGCTTGTTGACATTCATGGTGCCGTCTAGGCGTAGGCACCCATAATGGCGGTTCCGACACAGGCGCTCAAACAGGTCCAAGGTCGACGTATAGTTACTGATGAGCACAATCTTGTCATTCGTGTCTTGGCGAATTCGTGCGAGCATCCTGTCCAACACCATCATTTTGCCCGAGTATTTGGGTTTGACATCTCGATCTCGACCCCGTGCCTCCTTGGGTACATACTCTGGCGGATAGCAGTCTTCCGACCCTGGTAAATCATCTGCCAGATTTAGCAGGTCTGGATGGTTGCAGAGCTTTTTCAGAATATTAATTGCTTTCAAAGGCTGACTCCCTTTGCCTCTAAGTAAGGCCTGAATGTCGGGGCTGGTGATGAAGTAATTATAGAGGTCCAATTGGAATGGCGCCAGACTGCAAAACACCACGTGCTCATACTTGACCGGTAAATACTTGGAGAGAATGTCGTTAGTCCTCCGGATCAGAAATTTGTTGACGATGCCGAGCAGCTCCCCCGTGCACTCATCACCGCGTCGGCGGTCCATTTCAGAAGCATCCGCATCGCGGCCACGGAGAATTGGAATCTCGAAACGCTTTCGAAACTCTAAACGTGAGCCCAGTAGATCGGGATTCGCGAAGCTCGTTAGGGAGAAGTACTCGGTCAGATCGTTTTGAATCGGCGTGCCAGTCAAAATGACTCTTCGCGATACGTTCAGGCTGTTGAGGGCACTAAATGTATTGCTGTCTCCATTTTTAAGACGATGTCCTTCGTCACAAAAAAGCAACCCAATCTTGGTGTGTCTCAGCTCCTCGACGTTGAGCCGCAAGGTTTCATAAGAGACAATAATGACGGGCCTCGTGACCGATCGACCTGATGCGATGGCCCATTGCCGTAGCTGTCTTGTCAATTCCTCTTTTGAGGCCTTTCCGTCTATGGCAAAAGGCGTCAAAGCATTGGGGCCGAGCCACTTTGTCAATTCGTTTGCCCAATTCTTCACTAGACTCGCTGGACAAACCACGATGGCTTTTTGTATCGTCGGAGTTCCCGCTTTCGGTGACTGCTTGAGCAGAGTCCACAAGAGAGTGATGCATTGCAACGTCTTGCCCAGTCCCATCTCATCAGCCATAATACATCCATTTGCTTTTTCCTCGATCATGCCGGTCACGCAGCGGTACATGAATCTCACGCCTTCAACTTGATGAGGTCGAAGGATCTTGGCGAGTTTCGGATCCAGGACTACCGGGACTTTGGGCTGTTCGTTGCCTTCTCTCTTCTTAACACCCAAGATCTCGGCCAGGCTCTTGTGCACCAAAGGAACGTTCAATTTTGGTGTTGGGCTATGCTCCGTGAGAACTTCCTTTTCAATTTCCACTTGTTTCTCCAGTCTCCCGTCGATAGTGGGATCGTATAACACAATGGCAAATTCGCCGCTAGGATCATGCAGCGGCCTGGGTGTAATCACGGCACCTTGTCTCAAACCGAGCGTTGGAGGTGGCCGATGGGAATTATTTGCTGCGCTTGACTTATCTTTGAAGGGTACGAAAAACGCCGACCGGAAGACTTTGTCCTTCTCTTTGGCACGAAAAACGGGAAATCTGTTCATGTCTCGGGTTGCAAGTGCCAATCGATCGTCGTTGCTGTAAGGCTTGTCACCCGAAACGTCACCGTCTGCTCCGGCATAATCAACCTTCCTCCTCTTTCGCGAGGGTCTTCCTGATGTAAGCTCCTTGGAAGAAGTGCCAGGACATTTGAAAGGTTTATAAAGCTTGTTGGTAGCCTCCGAATTTTGGTAGCTGCGATTAAATAACGGCATGTTATGTCGTGTGTCCGACTGGGTTGGTCTAGCCGCTGGTGAGTCCTGTTCATATTTGACGCGAGAGCTAGTCTTACTGGGAGTTCATGTTGTTCTGGCAATGGGAACGAATAATTTGAGCTGTTCCAAGCTGCTCTTGAGATGTTTGTGAGATCAACGCCGGGGGGAGGGGCGTTATTGCAACTGGACCCGCGTCGTGACGCGCCGTCATGTCACGAATACACGTGACTTGTCCGCAAAGCTCGGAATTGCCAGCAACAATACGAGAGCATACCGACAGTCAAAATGAGACGGCAATGTCAGATGCTTTTGGTGAGGAGATGTAGCCCAGTGTAGAATTGGACGACTTTTGACTTCTACAGTTGCGACAAATTTTATTACACGGGTTGTAGCATCTATTGGAATTGCGTCACAGTGAAAACCCACTTCGCTGTCAGCCTCGTCGGACCGCTAATTCTAATCACTTGTATTTTCTCCAGCTCCCTCTCTTACCCCGGCGGATGACAACAATTGAAAGCGATCTGAGACATCGAGAAGACTACGGTCGCTCACGCTGTTTGACCGTTCGAAGCCAAAAGCACGAGCAATTCTACTGCAGTAAGAGGGCCTTGATCGCGCGAAAACGGCTACGTCGAGCACATGCCGTGACAAGTTTATTTCTGCCGACGTCGACAGGCCGTGGATGATTGTGGGTTTTTGGGTTTTAATTAAATGACGCCACGAAACTTTCAAAGATGGAACCACAACTTTGTTTACAAATCACTAATAGGTTGTAGTATACTCTTCAAGTATCGAAAGTCCACGGCTCCTCGTCTCTTCGAAGCATTACCAAGCGCTGTCCTCCACGCGCCAGCCTCTTTCCTCCAGTACATTGTTCAATACAGCGATCATTTTGGTGGCACTGGAGACCAGGATAATTCTTCTTCGCCCTTCGTTTCTGTAGAGTGGCACAGGTACACCCGATTCAATCGACATTGGTCAGGCTCTTGTCCGGCTTCAGTCATGTCTACCCGGCCACCAACACCAGCGTCTCCGAAAAATGCCAGGATCAAGTCACCTGCTCCAGGCACACCTCTGTTTGGCTGTGGTAGGATCGAAGCACCAATCTAAGCCTCAATTAGCGAAACGAGATTCACTGACGTACATGTAGAGCATGTCCAAATTCTTCTCTCTCAGCAGGGGCAGGAGGTCATGAATAGTTCAGTTGCGCATTATAAGATGATTTTGCGAGGAATATTCGATTCAACTCCGATCGTACCTCAGACAACGACTAACCAGGAAGGACGGCCTATTACAACCCTGACATCGAACTACCTGTGTCTGCAGTGCCCAACAACAGTCACAGAGGAGGACCGACTCAAACATGGAAATAAGAAGTCACATCGCTTTTGTATGCGGACCGAATGACTAGACTGTCTGATGATTTCAAGCTAACAAGAACCCAGACGTGGATTCTCGAAGTGGATCGCTTTATTGTCAAATATGCGATGATTTAGTTTGGGACCCTACACTGGAAGAGCTTCGCGTTCGCAAGATTGGCACTGGATCTTTTTCTGGTTTGCACCGCCGTTTCCTTGAGACTCCATAAAGCGATAACAAAAGCATGCGATGAGCTGACCTTTTTTTTTCTTTGAAAAAGGACGCAAAAGAAAACATGACGAGCTATTCACCGACTCAATCAAGGACGATCCCCGATACATTACATCGAACACAACCACGGCTTCCTGCAGGGCCAATGGCCTGCGAGGGATCTACAATGCTGGGGCTACTTGCTACCAGAACGTTGTCTTACAAAGCTTCCTCCACAACCCACTCCTTCGCAACTTTTACTTGAGCGACGGCCATCAGAGCGATGACTGCGCCGTCCAGCATTGTCTCAGTTGTGCTATGGACAACATGTTTCAAGATTTCTACGCTTTGGAGAATACCAATGGTTATACCGCAGCAAATATTCTAAGTGGATTTTGGATATCTGAGAAGAAGGCTTTCGAAAATCTTGTCACTACAAAGGAACAAGATGCTCACGAATTCTTTCAGTTTCTCGCCGAGGAGCTGCATGAACGTAATGGCGACGGAAAGCGACCGGAGATCGGGTCTGAGCATAGTTGCAATTGCATCATTCATCAGACTTTTTACGGCAAGATGCAAACAACCACAACTTGTCAAAATTGCAAAGGCACTACCAGTACTGTGCAATCATTTTTGGACCTCAGTCTAGGCCTTGACACTTTGATGCAGAGAAGAGCCAAGAAGACTGGCCAGCGAATCCCCGCATTGACTCTGAATGACTGCTTAGACGAAGAATACGTCAAATTCGACAAGTGCGAATATCGCTGCCACAAATGTTCTTCAACACAACAGGCTAGACGAAATACGAGTATAAAGCGTTTACCCAATGTGTTGTCGATTCAACTCAAGGTGAGAGACATTGAGCTCATATTTGACCATTGGATATCGACTGAAGACTCTTTGTAGCGATTTGAGTACAAGCAAGGGAGGCACGACCGAGCCGCGTCTAAAATAGACCACCTGGTTCAATTTCCTCTGCAGCTCAGCATGCTCCCCTACACCAACAGAGTTCGTAGGAGAGATGACCGTGAGAGCCTGGAGTTGGAGAGGTCTTGCACCTACGATCTGTTGAGCGTAATTGTTCACGTTGGAGAGATAGAGACGGGCCACTATGTGTCATACTGCCGTGTCGGCGATCAGGTGAGACGTCAATCCTCCCTCTCTGGCCGTGTGCAAAGCTCACAATAGTTTTGTCCTCGCAGTGGTTCAGGTTCAACGATCACAAGGTGGAGCTGGCGGCGGTTTCGGATGTTCTGGGTGCGCAGGCCTACTTGCTGTTCTACATAATAAGGTCACTGGCTTAGATTTGACGACCAGTCATACATTTCAACTTCATATTGTATCAAGGCTGTGTGGGTATTCGGGATAACATCGTGCCCGAGGTATTCGTCGCCCGTCCGTGTCGCCATCTGCGCGCGACAAGTGGTGAATGGGATCTAATTTGTCCCTAAGACCTGAGCTATCTTGGGCGATTTTTAGAGAGGCTTTCATACTGGAGGCCACGCTGGTCGACCGCCGAGACTTGGTAGTAGCGCAGGGTGTTCCAGCACGATTTGGAGCCGCCTTCCGCAGAAAAGCATCTCTATGCCCAGAATGAAACGTGCCATTAATACAGAAAATTGTGGCAAGAGAGAGTTCGATGATGACGTCTCGATAAGAAATATGAAGAATTTCTCTTCAGTGGAGCATTCATATCAGAGCAGATGATGCTACGATTTCCACGTCCACGCTGGACACTGAAAATTCGCGTAGCAATAGAACTCGTTGCTTAACCCTCTGGCGTGTCTTGGCTCGTATGTCGTTGTGCGTACATCCAATGAGCGATAGAGTTTCGTCACAAGATGCTCCATACGCTCCCCCGTACAAATCACAACTCGCGATCGCAGGCATTCTGGACCGCCATCTTTGAGAAGCCACCTTACCGTGAGTGCAGCTAGAATGAGCAATCTGAGTAAGAACAAGGAGCCCAATGGCACGTTTCAGACATGAGAAGCTTCATCGAAGTGCACACTTTGGGAAATTACCTTTGGTCTGGCAGTCTTGGCTCAAAAATGGCGGGTCGCAAACGATTCGTTCCAGACTCGCCTTCAACTCTTCTGCTAGGCACGTCAGCAATGATCAGCCTGATGATGGTCAACATGCGATGACACGGGTTTGACAAAACAGAATGGCTGGGGCCATTCATGAGCGCGCTCTTCTTACTCGGAAGCTTGAGGGGATTTTGATAGTCGTAATAGACGTATTCCGAGAACGCCTGGAAACGTTGATCGTGTTCCAAGAGGACGAGTCGAGGACGCTCATCTAGAGGAATCCCTCGCTAGAGAGAAGAAAGTGTGCGATAAGCTTCTGCCTGACGGGCTGCGTGATTCTGCCTCAAATCGGGTAAGGCCTACAAGCTTATTTCGGAGAGCGACGAACACGCTTGGTGCGGAAACCACACCAATCTTCGAATCTCTGTCACAACCGTTTAGCAACTGCTCAGCAAGAAGCTCGGCAGTTTCTTCCGAGTACTAATCATGATTCGTGTCGCATCAGCACCAGATTACTGTGATCCGGAGCCTCGCCCTCCTCTCGTCTTCAATTGCAGTTCGATTGTCTTTGATCATGGTAGGACGACGAGTTTGGTAGGAAATGAGCTTACCCAAAACTGCGATTCGTTCCAGTCCTCCACGAAAGCATCCATCGACAGCTGCGCATCCTCTTCGGCTTGGGCTTTCAACTTGTCCAGTCTCGACTGGTGATAATCCCTCTCAGAGTGAAAGTCGGCCAAAGCGGCCAACGCATGAGCTGAAAGTGTTCTGGGAGACGTGTGATCAGCGACAGAAAGGGTTTCGAGCAACTCCCGAGCCTCGCAGGACTCACAAGGGCTCATCGTCTTCAGACGACATGTTGATAGAAAGAAGTCGTCGCGCGTCGCGCGTAAATGGACTGGGGAAATCACAATTCTGGACTCAGGGCCTCAATAGTCAAATTGTTTCACTTCCTCCACTAGGTAGATGTTGAGATGTCGCATCAAGGTCTAACCGCTAGGCTTCATCAATTGTGGAGTCACATGGATTAGCCACTAGAGCCTCCCAGCTTGCCCCGTTCAAATGCGTCAATCAGTGTACGGTGTTGTTCGTGCGAATGCGTTGACCGTCCATGCATGCTACGCTGTGTTCGTTCGGGAAACGCATCTATCATAGATTCGCCTGACACCCAATGTGATGGCTTATTTTTCTTGTCTTGGCTATATCACGATAGAAATGGCCTGACGCCTTCTACATTTCGAAGAACGTGACAGAGACAATATGGATAATTTGACAATCCTTAAGCACCAGGAGATTGACATCTCGCGCCCACTGAGGCGCTCAAATATGAGGAAGAGATAAGGGTCCTGCGCGCCCTTGTGGCTGGAAATCTGACAAGGACAAAGTCCTTGTCAAGTGGCTTTGAGGATTCGAAGACGGAGAAAACCGAAAGCTGCCGCCGACTTCTTCCATGGCCGCTGACGCAGCCCGGAGTTGCTTGCAAGATCGACCGAATTCTTGCTTACAACTCATCCAGGACGTGAATGTACTTTTTGTCCTCTCTTTTCTCCTTCTCCGTTGCAGGTGGCAAGTCATAGTAGTGCTGACTCCTGAACCCTTGCTGCAGCACGATAAGAAAACGTCAATATCAAATGCTCAAGAGGGCTGCTTACCAAATAGTGATATGTGAAGTTTGCGATGTCACCTGGGTCGATACCGAGATCTTTGAAAGTCTTTGCCTTAGGATCAATACTCTGATTAATGAACTCCCTTTCGACCTCATCCGCCGACATCGTGTGCCACCATAGGGCCTTATTTAAAACACTCGCAATGGGTTTAAGAATTGCTTTTGGCACATTCGCGTGTCGCCTCTTCTTAAAGATTTCCTTGTCAACCATGGCAGCAATCTGGCTCAGGCTGTATTCTCTGGGACCGTACAGTTCGAATGTTTCACTAGTTGTGGAGTCATCGTAGAGCATTTTTTCCAAGGCAGCGCCAACATCGATGGACTGCAAGGAGAATATCAGAAGGAGCAATGAGCATCAAAGTAAGATCTCTGCTTACATGCACAGGCCAGAACTTTTGCTGCATATTATTCGCCGTGAACAGATTCAGGACAGACGCTAGCCTGAGGAGTAGGTTGTCCTCGAAACCAAACATGGGTGCCGGTCGGACGAGAGTAGTCTCGGGAAAAATATCTCTGGCGACTTGTTCGCCACGGCCCTGCACGCAATTAGATCATTCAACGACAAGACAAGTGCCGGGACCAACCTTTGTAGCATAAAACTCGGATGAAGAATGAGGGTCGGCACTGTGAGACGAGACGTGTATATATCTGTCCACATTGTGTTTCGCGACGGCCTCAACGATGCGCTCGGTTCCTTCCACGTGGACGTCCTCAAGGGAGAAGTTTCTGGGACGGTTTGTTAAAGCTCAATGCTGTAGCGTTTGTTTGACAAGCACTTACTTTGTTGGGTAATCCCGGCCAATCAAGTTGTAAACGACGTCCGAATGCCTCACACTTGCTTCAATGGATTGTGTGTTGTGCAGGTCATATTCCTAATATTTGTCAACCATGAATTCATCAGTCCGAGACAGGGCTTCCTTGTTCGCGTTGTACCACAAAGACGATGCGTCCCAAATCGCCTGTCACTTTCAAATGTCGTTTACTCATTTCTTCGCGAAAAGGCACCACAACAGTGCACCCCTGTCGGGCTACGTAGAGGTGAGTCTTTGCAGAGATTGAAGAGGTGGAAGTTTTCCACATACCTAGTCTGCTCACCACATATCGTCCGAGTTGGCCGGTTGCGCCGAAGACTGTTGCCGTATGACCTGCACTGGGGATAAGGCTTGGATGCAACGCGTAGGACGGAGTCAAACTCACCTCCGAGAGAAGATCTTTAAAGCATGATGTCAGCACGTAAAGGCTGTAGATAAATTGGCGCCGTTCCTAGGGCAATGCTCACCTGCCACCTTCAACACGAAGGATAGGCTTCCCGGTTCTAGTTATTGAGACATCCGATAAGAACCGCCTCGCAACGGCATCATGAGCCACACGATGCGCTAATTTCGCAGCGTGGACTGAAGTAGACATGCTTGCAGCTCTTTCGCCGTAGGAATGAACTTCGTAGCTGCCTTGGTAGGTCCGAAGACTGTACTCACCAATTTGGGCCGACGATTACGGAAGCAGTCAACAGGGGACTAAACCTGTATCACGTGCTGTGCCACGCAGGAGCCCACGCAAATGTGAATATGGTCGGTCTGTGCATACGGGATTACGTAGACCTGGGTGGTAGGCAGCAAGCTCGCTTCTCGGCGTCGCGTCGCTCATGTTCTAGCGTCTTCCCATCGCCGACCGAAACCCCGAGCATATTGGCTTACCTGCCAGCTTTCAACTTTCCCGAAACTTAAACGTATCCTCGGCGTGTTCGAAAGGTGAAATCGACATCAATAGCATATTTTCCCTTGCGTCTGTCAAAGTCGCCATGAGTTCCAACACAATCCCAGAATTCTTAGCTGAACAGCGAGATAAAGCACCGGATGAGCTGCAGCCTCTCATTCTCGACTTCGAAACATTCTGGGAGCGCAAGTTATGGCATCAATTGACGAATTCTCTCGTTGATTTCTTCAACAATCCAAAAAGTGCACCGCAGCGTCTGGTGTTTTATAAAGTATTCATTCTAAAATTTGCTGACAAGATCAACCATCTAAAGCTAGTTGATCTTGCTTTGAAGGCTGCTACCCAATGCCAAGGTGCGAATTCGTTATTCAGGTGACGGTGTCCTCGCCAAGGTTGCTGAATCTGATGAACAGATGATGAGGAACGATTGGCCTTTTTGTCGACAGTGGTCAAAAAAGTTGACGATTCTTCCCAAGATGCGCTCGTCTTTGCTTCTGTCGCAGTAGCTCGCGTGAAGCTAGACCTCAATAAATTGGACGACGCAAGGAAAGACTTGGACACCGCCGAGAAGATTTTGGATTCTTTTGACACTGTTGAAACAGTTGTCCACGCTGCTTTCTACGACGCCAATGCAAGCTACTACCAGGTACATCGACGTGCTCCGACTAGGAATTCGTTTTTCTTCTTCTAACGTGATTAACTTCAGAGGAAAATGGATTTCGCCAATTACTATCGAACTTCTCTCCTCTATCTCGCCTGCATCGACTTGGCTTCCCTTTCAGACGACGAGCGCCACAAACGGGCGTATTATCTGAGCGTGGCCGCATTGGTTTCTCACAGCATATATAATTTCGGAGAGTTGTTACTTCATCCGATTCTAGATGTCCTCGCTCGAAGTGAAGATGACGCCTGGCTCCGAGAGCTCCTATTCGCCTTCAATCGCGGTGATCTGGCCGCTTACGATGTCCTTTCCGACAACATTGCGACCAACAAGCTCCTGAATGAGCACTCAACACACTTGCGGCAGAAGATCTATCTCGCTGCTCTTACAGAAGCTGTCTTTCGACGACCGCCACACGATCGGACAATGTCTTTTGCAACCATTGCGCACGAGACACATGTCCGGCAGAACGAGATCGAGCATTTATTCATGAAGGCGCTTAGCCTTGGTCTCATCCGTGGGACAATAGATCAGATTGATGAAGTCGCTCATATCTCATGGGTACAGCCCAAAGTTCTTGACATGAAGCAAATTGAGAACATGCGCCAGCGTCTTCTTGACTGGGATTCCAACGTCAATCAGCTTGGTAATTGGATTGAAACAGCTGGCAAGGATGTATGGGCTGCATAAGGAAATGATGGGTGTCGCAGTCACGATGAGCAGCTCTCTGCCGGACAACCGGCGGTTGAAGTTGAGCAACCACGCGTTCCATTATGTTTTTGTGGTAATGTGTTTCCATATGGTGCCTCCGTTATGAGATATGTTTGGCCTCTCATCACCAAGACGTAATGGTAGGGGCATTTCGATAGATGACCACAACATCGTCACGATCATATGCTGAAAGCTGGGCCGTTGCACAATTCGTGATGTCTCATTAGTTATCAAGACTGTAGCCTATATGCTCAAGCCCAGATCTGCCAACCTAGGTCGAGGTGGAGCCAAACAAGTTGATCATGGTAACCAGCCAGGCTGGCCACCAGATGCACCATATGACAATAGGAGTGTACATCGCCGAGACATTCCACTCAAAACTCGCCTCTTGAAGCAGCTCCGAGACAGGAGCATGAGAGAGTTGAGCTACCGCGAATAATACGACCGGGGGCGCCATCGCGCTGAGCATGCCAACAAGAGAATATTTTGCTAATGTGGTCTTGCACGGCTGCACGAATGTGAGCGGACTTCCGAGAATACCCACGAGAAATGCCAACGAGAAGTTCAGGGTCGCAAGCGTAGCCAAAGCCATGCCAAGAACCAATAGCGAGAAGGACTTGGTGATCTGGTAGTGCTGTTCTCTTGGCGTGAACAGCAGAGGAAGAAGACGCGATGCAATGTACGGCAGCAAAGCCGAGCCTAAACAAAAGATAATCAGGGCGCTTGGAAGTACCTGTAAAATTGTGTCATTAGCAAGATGGCGCGTGATCGGTCAGCGGTCGACAGTAGCCGAAGATCTGAGAAATAGATGACTGACAGTGATATGGACGCTGTTGAAGATAAAGAGCGGCACGAAAGATGTGACATGACAAGCTGCCACAATTGCCAAGGGTAGGAAGAGGTCTCGTTCTGCAGGCTTAGCTTGCGATTGATTCTTCGAGTTTCCGGCAGCTACCTTCTCGAATGCTCTCTTTGGAGGTAGTGCAGTTGTCGTGATCGACTCTTGGGCCAAGGACTGCCCACTCTTGACCCAGAGAAATATTGCCATGATCGTGAAATTGGCCGCCAAGAGCATCGCACTCGGAAGATAAGTGCCAATGCTCACGAAACGATCTCTTTGCATCAACAAGTAGAAGAAGAAGCTTTGGTGTAAATGCTCCAGAAGATTGTTCAGGCTTCTGAAAGTGCCCTCAATGACACGACCCATGGCCATTTCGTCGTGCCAACCTTCACCATACGGTTGCAAAGTTACCGCATCTACGTGGTATGGTATGAAACTGCTGTGAGGACCATTGCCTACTCCAAGAGCTTGCTTGAGCATGCCTCGGAGGATCGTTTGAAGACGGTCTCGGTAAGAATCGTCATGATTCTTCATGCCTTGTATAGCTGTTTGCATCCCCATCTGACCGCCGGCGATATTTACGATTGAATTGATCAAGTCCAAGTTAGGTAGTTGCCCATTTGTGCCTTCGTACATGACATGAACACCGTCGAATCGCTGGTCTTGAGGATAGTCGATCGCAATAGCGCCTTGCAGAGCCCCTGATTTCATCGGCAGTGAAGCAATGTTGTGAGAATCGTGTGAGTCATGATACGCATCCACCCAAGCCTGCGTGCCGGTTCGACTGCTTGGTGGCATCAGTATTATTATGTCCTTGGACCACAAAGACCATCCTGTAACTGGTGTGAGCAGACTTGGTCGCAGTAGCATTGCTTTCGATCGGGCCTGATAAACGAACGCTTGAAGTAACGGGCTAATGTGAGCGCAAGCGCGACTCCGTTTCGATTGAGCAGCTCATTAATGTTATGCCAGGCTGCCACCAAGACAATGGCTTCGGTGGCATCTCCACGAGGTGCTTGCAGGATGCCGTATAAATTTTGGCCGCTATATGTCTCGCCGGCAGAGTAATAGGTATAGTTTTGCCTGCCAACCTTGGCCCCGACCGCCCCAAGTATGCTTTCTAAGTGATCGTTGATTCTGTACCAATTGATCTTTAGTCACACTGCGTGCCTTGACAAGGCTTGCCAATCCGACTTACTCGTAGTTATTTTTGCCAACAAGGGCATCTAATTCTTGTCTGTATGCCCTGAAAATGTTTTGCTCGCTGCCGCCAAAATACGTGTGTACCTGACCCGGAAGTAGAGCATTTTCTGATATGTATGTTCGTCGCGAAAAATTGTCGAGGGGGAGTAGAACAAGCCATGCTACACCAATCGAGATGCAGAGGAGGGACAGATAGGGAGGCAGCTTGAGCATTCGCGGATCACGCCGCAAGGACAAAGCCGTGGCTGAGGAGGGTGACCATCTGTAAATATTGGCTCACGAAGACGGCAAGCTGATCCTGTACTTACAGAGCAACCGAGACATGCCGGCAGATTGTCACGGAGCAGCCAGATCAGATGCGCAGGGCTGGTGGTCGCTTAGAAACAGAAGAATTCGAGGCCCGTCCAGCCCAAGCTATGGCGATGAGAAGGGTGGGGGCTGCCCCGGCGCAAGCGTAGTAGGCCAAGGAGGCTGCACTAGTGAGTGGGCTTCTCAAGTTGTCTGCCTGGCGGTCCATCTTTTGTGTTATAGGTGAGCTCATCATCGAAGAGCCGCAATTATGTATCTA
Organism: Hypocrella siamensis; assembly: GCA_000731825.1. Classification (NCBI taxonomy): domain Eukaryota; kingdom Fungi; phylum Ascomycota; class Sordariomycetes; order Hypocreales; family Clavicipitaceae; genus Hypocrella; species Hypocrella siamensis. The sequence continues at coordinate 25,950 of JMQE01001612.1, read as the reverse complement.
TTCGATAATTGGTTGATCAATGCTTACCTTGCAATTCAGAGGATTTACATGTTCTTGGAGGTTTTGTTTGCCATCTAGGTTGCAAGATCAGGACACGCACTCTGCAACTCAGCTTTGTCCTAGATGGCATCTGGCCTGTAGATGGCTCAGGTGACAACTCCAGTGAAATAATCGGCCTTTCCTTGCCTGCGAACTAGATACGCCCCAAAATATTTGATCCTCAAACCCGCTACTTATACAAATATCTTTTTCTTCGTTCATGCCTCAACCTGTAGATACCATCTCGTCGTTTTGGCTGCAATTGTTCGGCATGTGCTGGGGTAAAGAGTCGGTTTTCGTGGCAGCAAAAAAATGATGAAACAAAATAAAAAACAAAATAAAAATAATAAGGCACTCTCTAACTCGGATTTTGGAGATATAGGGAGATATGGCATGCATCATGAAGCAGTGAAGCCGATGAGACCCCCCTCCCTCCCTCCTCCTTGTTCTCCTACCTCCCATGTTTTTTGTGTACAGAGAAATTATTGACCATGACTCCAAACCCGATGCATGCGAGCTTCATCAGTATGCGCCAGTGGCCGCCAGTCTCTGAAATCGATGACATTTTCCACTCAGATAATTGCTGCGAAAACGAACCCTCTGCTACAACTCTCTTCGAAGGAATGGCTCAAGGCCCCAATCGTTGAGTGCTACCTACCAACTCAGTGGCAGCGCTGCTGCCGGTGCGGTTTGCTGATGGTAGAACGCCAAATCGACCGTATGTCTTCTGATCGACACTGACATAGTGCGGGAGAATGGAAAGCAAGTTCAAACGGGTTTCAATCCAACGTAAAGCCCATTCGGGGGGGGCCACATATTTAACGTAGCCGAGGCCGCCTAATCGGGAATTGGTAAGCGCGTTTCGAAGACGTTGGGACACAGGAAGCCTTACAGACATATCCGACTGATACTCCACAAAGATGTCCCAGAAGGCTTGTGTTTGGTATCAAGACGGCGACAACAAACATCATAAAAAGCGGCGTCGTCCACGTCGGAATGTGATAGGTTCCAATGATTATATGTGGGTTCGATCGATACGTTCGAATGGCCTCCATTCCGAGAAGAAGAAAGATCCATATGCTTTTATTATTTAGTGAGCTCTTACGAGGCCGTGGAGGTGTCAGGATTGGGCGTATACTCACCTGGCGCCCATCACACTGTTGTTGGCTCTCAAAATACCCAGCTCGATAAAGACGTATAGAAGGGCTGGGGCAGTGGTCAAAGCTGGTAGGAATTAGCCCGCTTTCCTCTGTCGACCACGAAAACGAATGGATGGCGTACGGCCAAAAAATAAAGCTAAGCTTGTGAGGGTGCCATATTCATTCTCAAATCGTTCCATCAGTGGGGTAAGCGCTATTAGATTTAGGACCGCATGGAATAGATTCAGGTGTATCAGGGGGAAAGTTGATAAGCGATATGCTGTCATGTATGAGCGCAGAACTGTGATTCTTCTGGAGAAAAGCAAGTGTCTACCTGAAGCGAACGAGATTTGGTCCGGCGTCAGCGATCCCCATTTGCGCAAGTCCCACAAAGAAGGGAAACTCAGAACCCAAAAGACCAGTATTGCTAGTATTATGGCTCGAGTGAACAGCGGCAGTCGAAAGACATAGGAGCGAGCTCGTGTTGCACTCAAGCCTCGGATACTAGGCATCGCGTCGCTTTCGGATCATGGGCGTCGGTAAGGGTTTCAGGCTCTCAACCAGCACAAATCACCCCAATACTCGATCCGAAGGCAATTGGGAGCTGTGAAACAGGTGAAGCCTTGAGACGGGTGAAGGCAGTCAGTCGCCAGCCATCCTCTGGAAAATGATGAGATGCAACGTTATTGATCAACTACTTAAGGCAGACAGCCGTAGCTCATATTCATACCACGTATCGCTTATCTTCACGTGATACCGGAGGACGCTCAAATTGACCGAAAGTTCCCACTCGGCCCGGGACAAGAATAATTGAAGAACACTACATACATGTATATTACTTCAGTAACTGGCGAGCAGATAGGTCGCTCAGAATCTCCTGGAAAAACCATGATTATTCCTGTCAGACAATCTTTGTTACATACGTCGATTTGGGTATTTCACATCATCTTCAGTTCGGGAGTGGCGCGCTCAGTCGAATCGATGTCTGAAATCTATGGCCTTGCGCAATCACCTCCATGACTACTCACGATAGATGGATAGTGAGATGCTGTAATTACATACATACATATGTGCCTACATAAAGAGGTAAGCCGGTAGGAGGCAGATTGATAAGTCCTCAGAGCTCTGATTCGCCGTTAAGGTTCCATACATTTGAGACGGAGAACGAAATACGGCAGGTTCATCCTCAGCCCCATTTTTTTCAATTGGCTCCATTAAAATTTCAAAACCTCTTTGCTTGCCTAGAAACCCCAGCCCACCGACACTGTAGTTTGCAGATCGTTCTCTCAGTCAATCAACCAAAGACGTCAGCACGTGTCTTGCCACAAGTTGGGCAGCTTTCATTTCACAATGGGTGTCGCTGCCAAGCGCACGCTCACGAAGACCCGACGCAAGACGAGGTATTCCTTATCCAGTAATAATTCGATTCCCGGAGCCATTGTCTAATCCTGAGTAGGGATGTCGACCAGATCAAGGCAGATCTTTGGTCGTCAAAGCACCTCGCACAATACAAGAATAGCAAAGTCAACGAGGAACTACCCGGTCTCGGTAGAAACTATTGTATCGAATGCGCGAGGTGGTTCGATAACGAGATTACTTTGGCCGCCCACAGGCGTGGCAAACCGCACAAGCGCCGGTTGGTTCTGTATCACCCTCTCAGATTTTGTTTCTGGCGTCTATTAAAATGGCCTAACGCCATATCTATAGAGCAAAGCAGCTGCGCGAGGAAGAAGTCCCAGATGCTTCCAAACTCCCCGGTGCGGATAGAAGATCGCGAGCAGATAGTGGCCTTCGAGACGACACCGCTGGTGCTCATGAAAGCGAGGAATTTGCCCCTTGATTGGCGGATCTCCCTTGTCTCCTCTGATTTTTGCAATTTGGAGCGGCCGAGGTATGCGCCAAGGTTCCTGGCTTATGAGCCGTCGATTATTGAGGAGACACTCTTGCCTGCCGACTCGACAATTGACAACCCCGTTGTCTTGCTTAGCTCGGAGGACGCCCACGAGACCTAGATGCCCTGTTGCTTTGGTTTTGATTCAATCTATTCGCTCTGCTTCTTGCTGCTTGGCCTCGGGCAAAAGGTAGACGGGATTGACGACCCTCGAAAGCGGATCTGCGAGGCTGTTTCGTTGACGCGGGCGGATTATCGACAAATGACGTATCGGTCGTCCTGATGACAATCTTTAGGATTGATCAAATGTAGTAGAAGGAGGGAATTCACATGAGCAAAAATTCGCGTACATGAATGTGGCGTCAGTCTCAGTCTCGGCCCGTTCTGTGTTGTCACGAGGTCTCGAGTGTTGGCGATCTCGGCGAAACGATTCAGGAATGGGGCTCTTTGTTTCGGTCAGAAGGAAGCAATTATGGCAGGTTCCCTGGAGATATGGCAATGAGGTATGCACTAGGCCCGTACCTCGGGGAAGTCGACGCAGAATGCATTCATGTTCAACCCGTACAAGAAACTTGCAAATGATTCGCTGAATCGAGAAAGACTCTCGTGCATGAGCTGGAGGTGCATCAGATTGACCTCCAAATCGGCCATCGCATCGGAGAGCTCGGCGAATGCCGGCTCGAAAGCATTGAGGGGAAATGCGGCGTCATCGTTGTATGCGTGACGAGCAGAGTCTCGAAACGATGATCGAGAGGAAAGCCTCAGCGGTGTTGTTGGTCTGGAATGTCGGGTACGAGAGCCGGAGCGCTTCTGGCCCCAGCCGTTGCCGTCGCCGCTGGCGTCTTCGGTCTCATCAAGCATGTCTGCATATAGATTTCGTTCTTTGTTTACGCGATGACGGCTGTCAACGAGATTCACTTCCGCGGACCCACCAAAATGCCTTGGCGACTGCGCTCGCATTTGTAGAGACACTTATATATCCCCACTAATAATGGACAAGCCTGATTCGTCGATGGGCAAGAGAAAACTTCAAGTAGAACCAGAGAACATAGTTTGGAATTTCTACCTACCAACTCCTCGAATGACTTCCAATTTACCCACCAAGTAATAGGTACCTAGGTATCGTAGATGGGAATTAGCAATGGCGTATGGGAAATTGGTGGGGTGTGCGTAGTATGCTCTCGCGTCTGGCGATGAATGCAGGAAATTGACAGCTGCTCGAGCACTCTCTTTCAACTCAAGGCTTCGCGCTGGATTTTAAAGCGACAACGAAGTGCGGCAAAAGACGTTTGTGCTGGCATGCTGAAAGGAACAAAGGGAAAAAAAACTTATTCACCGGGTCTTCTGCCCGTACTTTACGATGACCGCCCCACTTTCGCGAACGTCGTCACTTCCTCTGACTGCAGTATGGTCGTGCCGACTTCTAAGGAGCAATTACAGAAAGATCCAAGAAGGCGATCGTTGACTCCCAGATTAAACGTCCACCGCCGGCGTCTTCAGCCGACTGTGCCTTGAGCAAGGCTAAATCCTAACGTGTGGCTTCAAATTGTCTAGGCTGCCCATGACTGGCTCCGCGGCAGGTCGTCAGGGCATTACTAGTGCATTGTTGAAGCGACCTGCTTCAGTCTGGAGCTCATCAAGTCAACGAGCGAGACTCAACCCTGTTATCTTCGCTCAGACACCTAGTCGATCGGCACACCATACATGCCATCTCGCCCATCTTCCGCCCTACAGAAGACCTCGCGTGACGCGGGATCTTTTTGTCAGCGCGCACTCGCTTCCCCGCCAGAAGCGTCAAACCTCTCAGATTCGGCTTCAAAGTCACGTCGCGCATTCTACAGTCCTCTCTATAGCTGGCTGCGTCCTCCTGTTCCTCGCAATTTCGTCCTTTACGCTTCTTAAAACTCAAGACCATACAACGTCAGATTACAAGGTTGCAGCCCACATTGAAGGGATGGCTCCGTCGGCTGCCCCGGGGCACCTGGGTAATCTTACAGCGGAGCAAGAAGAGAAGCTATGCAGGCTGTGGCAGGCTGTCCTGAAAGTATGTGGTGTTCAGGGTGGAAATGGGGCACCGACAATACCGAATCCATCCACATCCGCGCATGGCGAGCAGCCAGTCGTAGAATCCGAGGCGCCGCGGAAGAAACGTGGCTTTGGGTTTTTCAAACAGACGCACCCACAAGTCTCCCCGAGCTCTGATAGTACCGACACGTCGAGCCAGGAGAGTGACGACAAGTATGGCTTGACAAAGCAATACCAGCAAATCATTGCAAGCCAGAGACCCGAGGATATACGAGAGACACTTTGGTCAATGATGAAGCACGACCATCCGGACGCTCTCTTATTGCGCTTTTTAAGGGCTCGCAAGTGGGACGTGGAAAAGGCATTGGTAATGCTCATATCAGCTTTGGATTGGAGGCAGAACAAGATGAAAGTTGACCCAGACATCATGATGAATGGAGAGGCTGGGGCTGCAGCCTCAGAGAAGAATAGCGACGACAAGGAGAAAAAGCTCGGTCATGATTTCCTAAAGCAGGCCCGTTTGGGCAAAAGCTTTCTGCACGGCATCGACAAAGACGGCAGGCCCATGTGCGTGGTTAGGGTGCGTCTTCACAGGAGCAAAGACCAGTCGCCGGAGAGCTTGGAGAGATATACTGTCTTTATAATTGAGACTGCCCGTCTCGCTTTGAAGCCACCTGTCGACACTGCAGTAAGTTTTGACACTTCAACCGGAGCTATGTGCCTGGTGGGGGGTCACTGACCGAAACTCACAGAACATCATCTTTGACATGACGGGATTTACGATGGCCAACATGGACTATCACCCTGTCAAGTTCATGATACAGTGTTTTGAGGCGAATTATCCAGAGTCTCTCGGCGTGGTTCTCGTTCATAACGCGCCATGGGTCTTCCAAGGTTTGTCTCCCCTCACTGGCCACGCTTCTCGAGTACTTATTCACAATGAAACAGGTGTTTGGAAGATCATTCGTGGTTGGCTTGATCCTGTAGTTGCTGCCAAGATTCGTTTCACCAACGACAGGGCCGACTTGGAAGAGTATATCAGTCCTGACCGGATCATCAAGGAGCTGGATGGTGATGAAGACTGGACATACAAGTACAAGGAGCCCCTTGTGGGCGAAAATGACTTGATGAAAGACACCGAGACTCGAGATGGCCTTCTGAAAGAGAGACAAAAGCTGTTTGCCGAGTTCGACGCCAACACGCAAAGTTGGATTCGCCAATCCGGTAGTGAAACGGCCCAGCAGGTCAAGGCCGAGAGAGAGGAAATTGCCGCTAGGCTGAGAGATGAGTATTGGCGGTTGGATCCGTACGTGCGGGCGAGGTCTTTGTTGGATAGATTGGACGTGATTCGTCCCAACGGTGACGTCGATTGGTATCGCTACAAAGAGTCCAGCGAGCGCCGAGACCACCTCGGATAATGTCGTCGTACGAGGGGAACTCGAGTGGCTAACGGTGTGCGAGGGCGGTTCTGGCTCTATCGGCCGTTGGAACGGTTCAAGATGGGCAAGAGAGACACATCTAAGACGAGAATGTGGAGTAGTATCTCGTTTTTTTTTCACATCAAGCGCATCAAGTAATTTGGTCATAATGTTCAATCAGGATTGAAAGTCAAGATTCCCATCTTCTTCGTATCCCATTGGCTCCTCTGAGCAACAAAACAGAGCCTCGAAACATTTAATGCTACGTGTGAATGAATTCAGTCATCTACATCCTAGACTTGATGTCTTCGCAAAGAGCCTTCAGTTGAGTCATGTCACTCGACTGTGACGGCCAGTGGATTCCTAGGCCTTCGACCTCGTTCGGCTTCGGAATCTACGGGGTCATTAGATGTCAGGAACGGCCTCTTGAACCAAGTTCAGCCTGAATGGCTGCTACACCTACCATATGGAAATGGACCTAGAATGGAGGGGGCGTGGCATCTCAGTACTTTGGAGTAAGTGGGCTTCATCTAGAGAATCAAACGCACGTGATGCACTTGCTGATGGGCGATGGTGCCATTGTTTTGCAGTATATTGTAATCGGTAGTGCTCGTGGCTTTGACGAGCTTCTTCAAAGTTGGCTGTGCCAGCAGATACGTCAGCCCGGAATGCAGAAGCTCGGTTCGTCGTGCCTACCAAAATTTCACTCAGCTGGTCGTCAGGGATGTCGTCGAGTTTCGCTCCATGGTATTTTGGTATGACAAGCTGATTGATTGCGAAGAAGCCAGTCGCGTTAGCTCATAACTTTGCGCAGGAAGCCGAGGCAGACTGCGAGCGTGTGCAATCACGTTGAAATCAGCACATACAGCGTGGCCTTTGCTGACTGGGCCAATATCGAGAAAAGCCAAAGTCTTGTCGCTCTCGAAAATCTTCATGCAAGGAATCTCGCCTGACCGTCGCGAGATGGGTAGCATGTCAGCCAGGAACGGAGCTTATCTGCGGACAGGGGGGCGGGTCTTTCTCATCTTCGTCCACTGCACCATTCCCATACCCTTGATGATGCGACAAAAGATACAAGCCATTGTTGGACCGTTTTGACCAATATTGTGGACAATAGACGTGGAGGGAGAGATGATGGAGCGATAAGTCTACGGCGCGGGGGAGGGCGAGCACGATCAAGGCGGAACGCCCCGCCCACACCAGGTCCTTGTTTGCTCGCTTTGATGGATACTCGAGCCGCGATTTTCCTCCATCTGTGCAATATACCACATACATATGAAGTAAACGAAACCCCCTACCTCACGCAGACAGCATTCAAGATATGTAACGAAATGACTCAACCAAACCTGCTACCGTGTCCGATCTTCTCTGTCAATTTTTGGGAAGTCTTTCCTGTCGCGCAGTACGAGTTTGGTTCAGATTGTCTCTTGGAAGCCCCGTTGAATTTGCAGATTAAGAACGGCCCGCAGTGAGCTCGTTGCTATATTGACTTTGTGAGGCAAATCTATGCACGGTCGGACGCCTCATATGGGATTTTTCAACAAATAATATCACTGATACGCAGTGCCTCTACAGAGCCACGACGTCCCTAAAGAGCGTTCTTCGCCCAAAACTTTCAGCCCGTCTTGTTGCTCTTGCGCGTCATGATTCTTGTAATTGCGTGTCGAATGATTGCTCCCGCCTTTTCGATATCCTTTTTGGAGAGTGCGGACGTGATGCAGATTTTCAACGCAGGACGAGCCATCCATTTGCCGTCACGAGGTGCTATCGCTTGAGCATAAGGCCTGGTCTTCAGTCTCGCGATGAGAACGCCGCTGGCCAGACACTGGTCGACATGGTCAAGATGAGCTCGACGAGTGCAAGAGAAGACCAATGCAAAGGGATCAATTCAAGACGCTCTTACCTCGTCCACAATATCCAGCAAGATGCGCTCCTGATCTTCTGAGCCATGTCTTCTGGAGATGATGATTTCGGGCTTCAGCACGAGTAACATGATGGGATTCTCCGGCGCGCTCGTGATTGTTACCCAATCACTGCGCGGGTGCAGCTGTGCTCTCATAACTCTGATATTTTCCCGGCATTGAACGAGGATGTCCGGGTTGGATTGAAGTAGGTTCACTGTCTCACTTGCTGTCATGGCCAGTATGGCTGGCAGAGCCGCGGAGAATGTGTAGGCAGAAGAGGTTATGCGTTGATGTTCAACGACGTCCCTCGTACCAGCACAGAAACCTCCGCCAGCACACAATGGGCCTGAAAGGGATCCAACAATCATGTCGACTTGCTGTGGATCAACGTTCTGAGCTTCGGTCAGGCCACGACCAGTTCGGCCTAGAACTCCGAAAGACCATGTTTCATCCAGAATGATGCGAAACTTGTATTTTTCCTTGAGCTCTACCAGCCTCGGCAGATCCGTTGCATCACCACAGGTCTCAAAGAGACCTTCTGTGACTACGAATCTGCGAGTGAGCTTCCTCCCTTTGACTTGTTCAACAGCAATAGTCTTCATGACGCGTTCAAGATCATCCATGTCGCCATGTTTGAACCATTTGATGTTGCTTCGGGAGGCCTGCAGTCCTTTACGAATCGAGTAATTAACAGCCTCATCAGCGATGATGACATCACCTCGCTTACAGAAAGCAGGAATGACACTTGGGATTGTCGAGAATGATTGTGCGTAGACGATGCAGCCTTCAGTACCCAGATAATTGGCGATGTCGGCTTCCGCTTTGACATGAACCTCTTGCGTGCCGTAAAATTGAGGGGGACCACAAGGGCCAACGCCATAGGTTCGTAATGTTTGTACGGCTTTCTCCTTAATCTGTTCATTTGCGTTGAAGTTGTAAAAATTATACGAGGCAAGATTTGTGACGCTTCGGCCGTTTGATAATTTGACCTTTGGCCCTGTAGGTCTACGCTCCATAATTCGAAATTAGAAAATGCGTTTGAATGAACAGTAAAGGCGATCCAAAACGACAACACACTCAGCTCAAACAAAACGCGAAGTCAAGTCAGGGAAGTATGTACCCAACTATGACAGGAAGCTTATCACTTTCAGCTTCCTCAAGTGACGTTGGCTCGCAAACAAGGGGCTCGGGACTCCATTCGTCGATCAATTCTTCAATCTCCTAAGTAGAATCGCCAGGTCAATCAATCCAAGAGTTCACGGCTGCCAAAGGATGTGTCAAGGTTGGCGTAATAGGACACGTACTTCTTCCCTAAGCTTGACAAAATTTTGCTTGTGGGTGGAGTAGGATGGTGATAATAGATATCGAATGAAAAACAAGATCAACACGAGCTCGATGGCGGATCGCACTGGGTCGTTCTGGTAGCTTGACCTGATGTATCGCAGCAGTACTGCCGAGCCGGGGACTTTTTGGAACGCTGACGATGCCTGCTGCACGGCATGGCTGAGCTGTTTCTGCAGCGCCTCAAGCTCCATTGGGTTTGAAGTTGGCATTGCTGTCACTTTCGTGATGTCCCTGAAGTCGTCGCAACGCGTGAGCGTATATACAAAATGATGTGTTGCCGTCGTAAACTTCCCGGAGCCCAGTGACGCGACGGTCCACGTGGGTCTACCTACCAAGTCTAGCTTGCTCCTCTACTTCCGTGCAGCTATCGATCCACCCAGTGTCCCGTGACACCAGCACCAGCGTGACAGTGGGTCTGCCTACGTGCGGACGGATCGGCAAAGGACCGGTCTTGAATACCTGCGTAACCTTCGCTAATAACGTGCCTAAATAAGTGTCTAGTACTTTGCTACTTGGAATTTATACGTAGCCGGAAAAAAAGGGGAGAAAATCGCTCTCCTTTATCTGGCCCTCTGGTCTGACTCTCTTCGATATTCAGCACGTAACGAGCGGCTCCCGCTAACTGAGGGTCTGTCTATTGGTTGCGCTCCCATGGCGTCTCGTCGAGCGTGGCTGACCATAGTACAGCTGATGAAGAACAGCTCTCATTCTGGGAATAGATACTGAGACAAGGCTTCCGAAGGCGTTGAGCAATGAATATATTTTGTGACATATTTGACGATCCAAGCTCTTGATCTATTCACGGTTACCGGCGTGGTGGCGCCAGGTCATGACGCAACTGCCTCTTACACTTGCCGACCCGCGCTATTCAGTCGTCTAATCCGCATCCACGAATGCAGCTTGTAGACGGCCAAAACAACACGGTTCTATACAATATAGTCATCGCTGAAACCAAAGGCTGTCGTGGACTGATAAATGTTTAATTTGCTTTCATTACGCAGGAGCAACTGGCAAGGGTAAGAAGGGTAAGAAAATAACTAAAACTAATCCACAATAAAACATTGTTTTTTATGTCAAAGACCAAGTACATGATACTTAATGTCACTTTCCCAACCCATTTTGGTAATGCGCTGAATGAAGCGGCAGGCACTCAAGTTGCTGCCGGAGATGCAGAGTCTGAGGCGGATGACGGGCCATAGCCCGATGGCCAGGTATACGAGGCGGCCCCTGTCCCGGTTACGGAGCTTGCTTGAGTGTCGTCATTATTCAGGAAATTCGGTTGCATCAAGACAAAATTGCTGATCCTGGCTGAGTCATAGAAGCTTTGAAGCTTTTTGGGGCCTAGAACTTTTCGCAGAGCAACGGGACCAGCAATCAAGGCAATGAAAATTACCAAAAGGACAAAGTATAGGATCGCGTATCGAACCACGCGTCTTCGGCGCAGTTTGGACTGCTTCATTGAATAAATTGGAGGCCGAATTTGTTGACTGTTCCAAACGTTAACAATACTGAACCATGGTATTGGAAAGGATGCCACATTGCGAGGCGAGTCTGATACTTGGGGAGAAGACGAACCTTGGCTTCAGCCAGAAGAGCATCATCGAGTGCAGCTTATCAACCTGCGGGATGAGGATAACTGGCAACATCATGAACAAGAGCCAGTGGCCGAGAATGAAGTCTGCCCCGAACATGCTCAATTCAGTAATCTTGCACAAGAATTCTCGCCCAGGTTGCGAAATCGAGTGCCATCCCATGGAGTACCATTTGCCAGTCCAGAAAGCAACATTCGATTGATCATGTTTCATCTCGCGAGTCAGAGCCACTGACACAATGATTTTGAAGATGAATCGCTGGATAGAGATGACGGCTATCATGCCTGCCAGCGTGCGCGGGAAGTTGAGGCCCTCCAGAAAGAACATGCCTTCGAACGAGATCAACATGAAGATGGCAGCCACGGCATGCGCGATGGCGGCCAGAACGCTACCAAATTTCTTGCAACACATGCTTAGTAACGGTCCCATGAAGCAAGCCATACCGAACATCGCACCCAGGACGCCGGCATTGACACCAATCGGGGCCAATGAGATGACGAGTACTCTGATGAGAGCAGCAGTTGGCTTTAAGTATTTTGTATCGACGTCTGAATTATTGTCCTCTTTGACTCCAGTCTGCGCGTTGATAAACAGATAGGGAATCAAGGTCCACACGACATGTAGCAGAGGCGTGAGAATTTCAGTGAAGAATATGTTGGCAATGGCCGCTCTCGGGACGTCAGCGGACAATTTTGCAGAAGCCTCGCCGAGTGTTTTCCTCTTATAGCCGGTGATCCTGGTACGCGAGAGTCGACAGAACGCAATCCATGATTGGCCGTGACTTCTTGAATTCCCTCGGGAGAGCCATCGCAGAAAGTCACGATAGTCGATGAAGAAGTCATTCCATGCGAATTGATGAGGATTGTAAAGAAATGGAGAGATTGTCAGGCCCAGAAGTGTGATCCAGAAATATGTCAAAGCTGCTTGCCAAGCCGTGACCGTGGCAAAGAGAAGCATCATCAAAAGTCTGGCACCGAAATAGATCGACGGTCCGGCAAAGCGAGAGTAGAGCACGCCAAAAGGAATACGAGCAGTAGCAAAGCCACGTCCAGTGCCAATGTAACGCGCGCCACCAAATGAAAGATCCTGCTGCACAGAGTTCGCGTAAATCTGGCAAACAAACACCTCGAAAAATGGGGACATCGAGAAGAACTGCTTCAAGAACCGTACAAGGGCACGCCAGACGCCTCGCTCGGTCAATTCCTGCACAATCAGTGGCACAAACGAGAGGAAGAAGACGAAGAAGATGGAAAAGACGCTGCGCTGCACCCATTGCATGACGGCATCCGTGTTTGCACATCCAGTGGGATATAGGGGATCAGTCGGCGGCTTGTCAGGGTTGTATTCGCAAGGAACTGTCTCATGCCTGAAAGCGCCGAAATTGAGCAGACAAAGCATGAAAAGCTGTACAGATAACATGATGAACATGTTATTGACGTGAAATCCAGGGTGGGCGTAGTAGAACGACAGAAACCTGTCGAGGGGCAGTTGGGTTCCGAGATAATAATATTCACGAGAAAGCATTTGCTCGCCCATGCCAGTTCCAATCTTTGTGGTGAAGTTCAGAATAGAGCCAAAGCCGAGGTCACGGCCTTTCCCGCACTGGTAATATTCGCAGTGCTTGATTCGACCACCACGGAGGATAGCATTCATTCCAGCGAAGATGTCCTCGTTCAGGTGCAAGCCTTTCTGTGCTTTTGACACGCCACCGCGCGTTGTCATGAAAATTCCGTTCAAAAAATCAGGGTGGCCATAGTGAAGCTTGCCTCCTATTTGCGCCAACGTTCGAGCGAACAAGGTACCAAATGTCTGTTCCTTCCCTGCGGCAACATCGCCGAGAATGCCGATATTTTCGGAGAAGATGTACTCCCTGGCTCCCAGGATGGCAACTGGCGTCCTAGTGTCGTTCTTTACACCCGGAGTGTAAGGAGAAACATTATCTGCCTTCATTTCTTCAAACTCAGCCAGGACGCTGCGAATTTTGAGGCATTCTTCCAAGTAGTTGTCCTGATTCGCGTCGATGAGTTGAATGTATTCTCCACGATAGAAGATCAACGAATGATTTTGGTTGTCGGACTTGCCGTCTCCCAAAACAGGGTTGCCTGAAAGCTGAACCCTGAACTTGGGTCGTCGCATTCCATTTTCCATGATCTCCGAATGACCATCGATGAGTGCTGAGTAGAGTCTTGGTTCCTCTCCCTCTGCCAAGGGAGGTTCCTCGTCGAGATAAGCGATCTGGAGATCAGGATAGGCACGCAATAGAAATTCGGCATTCTCCATCTCCTCTTTCTTGAATTTGGAGTACCTCTGCATGGAGACGACAATCTTGAATTTGCGCCGAGCCATTCGCTCTAGTTCTCGTTCCAGTTTGTCCGAATTCCCCCCAAACATTTGCACAACTTCAGGGTTTTCGACGCGGTAGAGAAGTTTGATGGCGCGACTATAATTCATGAAACCAGAAATGGTACGATAAAGCGTTTGCGAACGAAGCGATGCCCAAATGCGCGTGCGGAGCGTGTATTCAGGGGCTGAGGATTTGAACCCAATGCAGTAAAACGGGAGGTCGTCAATCTTGCTTTTGGCCGTGTCCTTTTCGTTCTTCTCTGGCTCCCCATTCATCTGCGCGGTCTCGTCTGCGAGGATCTTGGTGTCCTTGACGAAGCAATCCCATTCATGAGGATGTAATTGCTTCAGATACTCCAAAAGTGTGACCCGGGAGTACGGTTCGTCCTCGCGAATGATCTCACGGAGCGAGAGAAGTATCTTTTCGCTATAATGAGGAATCATGACGGTAAAAGTCGGCATGTTGTCGACAGGTAGTGGCTCCGGGATCGGGGTGGATAAGGATTGCGCAAAGAAAGAAATCCGGCGTTCAGCCTCACTTTGGCTCGGAAAGAACTCCGTCTTGAAGGAATGATCTTCCTGCGAAACGAAGAATGTAGGCGCTCGCAGTGTCCTCTTGCCCTCCTGTTCAGACGGCACCTGATGATAGAGCAGCATCTGCACATGATCTATTGCCAATAGGTGTTCACGGTACATCGAAATGACGATTGCGTTCCAAACCTGAGAAATCAAAACTTTCGGTTTGTACTTGATCTCCATGTCCGTTGTCGCCAAGACCTTGGAATAGATGCGCTTCGGGAGACGCGAGAAGATATTTCTCCATGGAGTCCAGATTGATGACCCAATGTAGAATGAACGAGCGATGGAAAAAATTGTGTTGAGAAGGACGTAGAAGAGATAAGTGTCAAGGAAGAAGAAAATCAAATCCGTGAAGGCCATCAGACCCAGAAGGATGTAATTGTGATTTTGACAAAGCGTTTTTCCGATTATCTGGTCACCCACACAGACAGGACGGAAAATCGAGAGGTAGCGTATCACGTCTCGGAAAGAGAGCGTCAGATACACGTAGGATTCTCCAAACTTGGCGCCAAAAACAGTGAGCCACAGCCCAAATGACATGGCCATGTCATTGCCTGTAAGCCGTGGCCAGCTGGCTGTAAACGTCTGGCTGGCGACATATTGACGCGAATTCTTGGTGAGATAGCTGCCAAAAAGGCCACCGAGAGGCATGACAGAGAAAAAGATGAATGTTATCACAGCAACGATGAAGTTGACAATACCAATGATGTAGTCAATATCCACATTGCCAGTCTGACTGAGCTTGGTGGGAAACATGAGCACTTTGACGGCTGGAGCAACATTGATAGCGAAGATAAGGACGAGGAAGAGAAGTCGTTTCGTCAAATGTTGCGCTCCAGCCCATCGGCGTGGCACGTAAGCCCACTCAGCGAGGGTGGCCAAGATTTGGATCAATGACGCAATCCCTCCACCGATGGCAACAAATGCAAGGTGCTTTGAGCCCGGAGGTTGCTGGTTCACTTGTTGCTCATAGGTGGGACCGTAAAGAAGAGACGGTGCATTATGAGCAGTGTAGAACCAGAACATGGTCAGATGAATGATCCAAACCCGGTTGAAGTTGACCAGGAGATGGAACCAAGATCTAGATTCCTTGTAGGTCTTGAAGAAACACTTCTTCCAATTAATGTCTTTCAGCTTCATGTATCGCTCAGCTGGGGGGACATCGACCAGCTTGCTCTTATCTTGCAGAACGATGCGATCGATGCCTTCGGGATACCAAAATAGCTGATTGCAGTCATCATATCCAATGATGTTTTTGTGGTCACGCTCGCGACGGACGTAGACTCCGTTGAGTATCTCGTAGCCCTGGTCACGAACATATTGGTAGAGGGGAGTGATGACGTTGTTCAAGTACGTGAACTCGTCGATCGGCTCCACCAGCGACTGACAAGCCGGAGAGTTGAGATAATCATCGGCACATTTGAAGATGAAACACAAGCACTCTGGCATGAATCGCACTTGATTGGCCTCGCCCCAACAGAGCAAGTACAAGGCGATTTGGCGGACTCGGTCGTGTTGGGACATGCGATTCATACGAGTCTTCCATCGGAATTCAGCAGCTTCGAGACTGTCATCGCCTTCCATGTCTTGCAGGGCTTCGGCCTCATTAGCATTCTCGGCGTTCTTCTTCTTCTTTTTGTTTTTCGCTTTTCGTCGTAGTCCTTTGGTCTTGCTGTTCGCGAAGCCGACAGCGTCGTCCAAGTCCAGGTGGGCAGCGAAATACCATTTTCGATAGTTGGCATTGTCTCCACCAATGTAGTCGGCATGCAAAGATAGAAGTGCTTGGTTTGGTGTCATGCGAGAAGCCCGTGAGTCAAGCAATGTCATGAGATGATCGTACATGTTCCGCATACTATCACGCTGAAAGCCGAATTTGCCCGTCAGGTCCAAGAAAATGTCTTCAATCTCTTCCTTTGAAAGAGGAATCTGAGCATCCGAGGTCCAAGCAGGGTACGGTTCTTTGGAGCGTTGCCCGGCAGGAAGAACGTTGGCGTAGTCCATGCCGTAGTTTGGAGTGGACGCGCCAGAAGAGCGGTTGGCGCCGTAGGAAATCTGGGATGATGGGGGTCGATACGCACGCTGCCCATCACCGTAACTGTTGTAACGCTCATCGCCACGGCCGTAGTAATCCATCTCGGCAGCTCGAGCCATGTCGGACCTCATTGTGAAGTCACTGAAAGTCTCGGAATCCTCCTCAGAGCCATGACTGCCACCATGGCCATTGTACGCTTGATTGTAGTCCTGGTCGTAGTAAGTACCACCCTGGCCATTGTAGTAGTCGTCTTGGTACTGGTCATGGCCGTCGTAGTAGCCACCATCTTGGTGGTAAGGATTATTGGGATCGGCGTTGTAGTAGCCCCTGGCGTAGTAAGAATGTTAGTCTTTGATTTGTCTGCCAAGAATTCAAGAGAACCTCATACGATTCATCATAGTATCCTTCAGCGCCTTGGGCACCTGAAGGACCATGGCCGCCACGAGCATCATATCCGTTGTCATGATATTGCTCGTCCTGATAGTACGAATCGGCGTTGCCATTGCTGTCACCATGATGGCCGTAGCCATCATTGTAGTGGTCGTTGTGACCGCCACCACCCGGATAACCTGACATTTTTTGTCCAACCTTGTCGAGATTAGTCGAGCAGTGCCATATGTTGCGATCGCAGGGGCCGAGTAGTGCGGAAGTCGTGGGAAGAGACAGCAGAACCACCACGAAATGTTGCAAACACGAGTTGAACAGAACGCTAAGCGAATGCGGGTCGGTGGTGTTGCACGTTGGCACAACAGACGATGTCCAACGTGAATCGAGAGTTGAGCAATGAAAGAATGGTATGTAGGGGCAAAGTGAGAAAGAGAGAGAGCGGATGATCAAAAAGCCAAATTGGGGTTGCGTGAATCACTCGCAAAGCCCCTATTGTGTTGACTTGGGGAAAAAAATCGAGGAGCAAGGGATAGATAGAAGCAAAGGCCATAGGGGGGGGGGGGAGGGGGCAGGTTGGTTACCTCTTTGCTTCCTGCCTTTCGACAGTCGCCTGACCGGGCGGGAACCAACTCTTGATCGGGCATACTGAGCTTGCAAATGGGGACGAAAAACGAGGTTTATATCTTGCTGGGGGGGAAGACAACAAGACGCTGCGGGTTTCCACCTTTTCTTTGCACATGAGTTGGAATGGATGTCTTTGCACATGAGTTGGAATGGATGGGAACGTATTGGGCGTGTTGGGATGGATTCAGATTACTGAAGCCAGGTGGGTTGAAGTGGCTAATGGAGAGGCCGAAAAGGGGCGGAGACGGAGAGCCGTGGATAGATTGCGAATTCGCTTTACCAAACGACGAAAGAGGGTGCCATTGGGAATGGAGTTCTCTGATGAGGTAGGCGGCTGAGCTCATTAAGTTCGTCGAGTCGCGTGAGGGAGGCGTCGTGCCAAGGAGCGAAGCTCCGTTGTCGTAAAATACGTGCTCGTCGGCTGCCAAGTCCGCGTCGTATTGCCAATGAGGTCGAGACGGGATAAAACGTGTATAGAACCATGCTCCATGTGCAAATCCAACACCGGCCACGGCTGTCGGCAGCGGCAGCAGCAGCAGCTGACTGCGTCTCATGATTCTCTGCCAATGTCTTGTGTATGTTGCATCTCGTCTCCTCCGTTTTTGAACGCTTTGCTACCTGATTCTGCCATATAGAATGTCTCGGAGTATGTCGGAACATGCTCACATAGCTTTAGAAGTGCTGGTAAACGCTGCAAGATTCCTCTCCAGGAAGATAACCCGTATGAAGCCTGATTTTAACCACAACCTGCGCTTGGTTCGCATCGGTAGTCAGAACAGCACGTTTGACTTTGTAGCTCACGCATCTCACGTCGAGCGCGTGGACTTTTCCGAAACGGTATCCGTAACGGTAACCCTATCGCCTCAACTGCAACAGCCGGCGAAGTCGGTCCTTGACACATTCATTACTCCCCAAATGAACGCATCTACGTATATCAATGGCGTTGTGTCGGCTTCTGAAAGGAATGCTGACCGTGGGCCCAGCACTCTTGTCAACCCGACCGCCGACTTCGCAAACAGGGCCGGGTCTCTTGGGAAGAATAAAGTTTTCGGTGTCATTTTCGGGTCGTTTTACTCGGTGGTCGAATTAAGCTTCGCCAAGCAAGTCTCACACCCTACCCTGCATCTTGAATGTCGTCATAGATCTTGACAACTGAGATGGCCTCGGAATAATCTGATCAGCCTTTGAATCAGGAAGATCCGACGGGGACGGCCGAGTCTTATTCTCCATGCTGGAATGCTGGGGATCAGAAAGGGACAAAATAGCCGAGTTCAGTTCCGCCGTCTCACTCACATCTGGTCTGAGACCACCTGGTCACAAAGGAACCTTCTCTGACAACACGCTCGGTGACATCACTCCTCTCCCAGACACCGAAACCTTCTGAACGAGCATGCAACAGCAACCCTTTCGATAGGTGCGGTTGACTGAGCCTACAGCCACCGAGACTTTGTGTGCATGCAGCATGACAGAATCACGCACCTCTCACCTCATGACCAGCGAGCGGGGCGGAGATACTGTAGTCCGTCCAGCCACCAAAAGAAAAAAAAAACGCGCTCGACGCGTCTTCTATCGATAAGACAACACTTAACGCGCGCCACTGGCAATTCCGATAGCCGCATGCCAAGTGAACGACCGCGCCAAAGCTGGAAATACTGCCATTGAGCGACGGCACCGAAATCCGCTGCATCGTCGGTCATGGACCATAACGGTACCCTTTCGAGTCGCAAGAGGTCACTGGAAGTGAGCGAAAACGTCGTGAACCAAGAAGCAACGCCTCCGTCGATCAAAAGGCAGAAGCTGGACGAAGAGGCTGCTCAATCACCGTCAACACCCACAACGCTCAAGGCCATCGCTTCTGCCATCTCTAGTGTTTTTGCACCTGGACGTCAGGATCACACGGCACATGTCAATGGCAATAGAACTGCTCCGGATTTTCCACTGAGCCCCAGCACAAATGGGCTGCTGTCCAAGCCGTTGGGCTCCAGTCCCTCACCGATTAAGCATCGTCCGGCCGTCAAGCTCGCGGCGTTGAGAGGCACAATATGGGACAATGGCGATTTACCTCCTACCAAAAAAGGGAGCATACCCAGTCGGCCAAGTCTGCTGACAGGAAAGCCGGCGCCTGGTGTCGTTCAAAAGCAAAGCACTGCGACGACGACGTCACCGCAAAAACCAGCCATTGCCGGCACGCAAAACCCCAAGACCATTCTCACACCGACCAAGAAACGAGGTCGTCCTCGGAAAAATGTCGCTTTCAATGCAAAGGTCGACGGCGAGGTATTCTTTGAAGACTTGCCCAAGACACCAGGGGCTCGAAAGCGGCGGGTGACCAAGGCGCAGAAGGTGCAACAAGAGTATGAGGATGGCATCGTCTGCGAGATTTGCTCAAAACCGGACTCGAAAGCGCCCGACGAGATCATTCTCTGCGACAATTGCGACTTTTCTGTCCATCAACGATGCTACGATATCGTGGAAATTCCCGAAGGAGACTGGCTTTGCAAATCTTGCTTGCAGGAAGACGTTCTGAAAACACCAAGCAAATTTGAAGGTTCGAAGGTTGGAGCAGCTGAGCCGACGCTACCTGTGGACGTTCCCGACATACCAAATCTTGAGCAACACCTTTGTGCTTTCCAACGAGTTCTCCTGGATCGATGTTGCGGTCGTCGACGCGTGCGAGTTTTTGGACAGGAGGAATCCTATGAGAAGACGAGGCAACTTGTGGAGCAGACTGTACTGTCCGGGGAGGGGAATTCCATGCTAGTGATTGGGCCGCGAGGCTGTGGCAAGACTACGGTGAGGAACATGCGAGCATGGCCGAGCTCTCTCCATGGACATGACACTGACGACTTGCATCTCGCAGCTGATTGAAAATATTGTTTCGGATCTTTCAAAGGAGCACCGGCACGAATTTCATGTCGTCAGACTCAGCGGCTTCATACACACCGATGACAAGCTGGCGCTCAAAGAAATCTGGCGCCAGCTGGGCAAGGAGATGGACGTGGAGGATGATGTTTTGAATCGCGTGAGCATGTCTTTCCACCTGCCCCTTATCCGCCTGCGGTATGTGGTACGAAAAGTCTGGCCGCGTATGCTGACTCGAGAAAAATTCTAGACCAATTACGCAGACACAATGGCGTCGCTTCTGGCCCTTCTCTCCCACCCGTCAGAAATCATGGGCACTGAACAAGGCGTGACATGCCAGTCCGTCATCTTCATCATTGACGAGTTTGACATGTTTGCGGCACATGCTCGCCAGACTCTTCTGTACAATCTCTTTGACATTGCACAATCTCGCAAGGCACCAATCGCCGTGTTGGGCTGCACCACACGCTTGGATGTGGTGGAAATGCTGGAGAAGAGAGTCAAGAGCCGATTCAGTCATCGCTACGTCTATCTCGCTCCGCCAAAGTCGCTTCCGGCCTACTGGCAGATCTGTCGGCAGGGACTCATGATCGACCAGCCCGACGCCAAGACGGAAGGCGTCGACACGAACCTGGAGGGCTATGACGTGTTCCACCAGTACTGGACTCAAAAGATTGCGGTATGTGTGTTCGATGAAGCTCTCGCATCCTCGTAGACATCTCTTGACTTTTCAGAAGAAAGAAGAAGAGGGAGAAGAAGAAGAAGAAGAAGAAGAAGAAGAAGAAGAGAACAGAAAAAAGCTGATTGTTGCAACTGTACATGGCAGAGCCTCTACAAGGAGCGGCAGTTTCAGCACCTGCTCCAGTATCACTACTTCACCACCAAGTCGGCGGCAGCCTTCTTCACCGAATGGATACTGCCGCTGTCCTCGCTTTCGGCCGGGGACGTGACGTTGCGCTGTCCGGCCATCGTGTCAGCGGCCACATGTCTGGCTGCGCCCGACTCGCGGCTGCACCTGCTGTCGACCTTGTCCGACCTGGATCTGGGCATGCTCATCTCGGCCGCGCGGCTGGACATTGTGGCGCACACAGACACGGTCAACTTCGCCATGGCGTACGACGAGTACAGCTCACTCGTTGCCAAGCAGCGCGTGCAGTCGTCCACGGCTGGCATGCTGGCCATGGGCGGGCTCGCACGCGTCTGGAGCCGCGGCGTTGCCGGCGTGGCCTGGGAGAGACTGGTTTCCCTGGGGCTGCTCGTCCCCGCCGGCATCGGCGGTGGCGGCAGCAGAGCTTCTGGTCATGGGGGCTTGGACGGCAAGATGTGGAAGGTGGACGTGGCTCTGCAAGAGATTCCGACAGCAGTCAAGTTGGGTGCCGTCCTGGCCAAGTGGTGCCGGGAGATCTGAGACACCGCGCCGCCGTCATCTGTCTGCAGCGCTCCAAATTCCCAGTGTGGCCGATAGAAACGTGTGACGAGTGTACGGGTGCAAAAAAAACCCCCCCCTACATAAAGACGCATGGGAGTCGGTTCAAGTATGTACATATATATCATGGCTGGCATATTCTGGGCGATCAAGAAAAAAAAAAGGCGCCAAGGCCACATCAGAAGAACCTCTCAAAATGCAGCATCTCAAGAGAGAGCCACTCAATTCTTTCCGTCTCCCACCACTTGTTTGCCTCGACTGGGATACCCCCGGCCCACCCCCCAAGGGACGCCTTGATCAGATTAGATGTCTGAGAAATCTATGTTCGATTGCTGTATCATGAAATCTATACCTAAAGTGTCTCAATGAAGAGACGGGGACGACAGCACTCTTTGAGCCATCGTCCTTGCTAGCAGGCAGGTATTTTCTGCAGATGCCCAAGATCCCTTGACACGAAACTCTCCAAGACGGGGCGACAGGTCCCGAATCGTCTTTGGCTAGTACAGTCCCTGTGTGTGTGTAAGGGTGACCTGCGTTGCTTTTGACAGCAGCTGCTATGCCTTGTTGTCCACCATTGTCTATTCCTTCTCTTTTTTTTCACCGTTTTTCCTCTTCTTCTCATCTTGCTTGTTTTGCTCGTCTCGTTTTTCACTCCAACGAAACAAGTGCCAAGTGCGTGTCATCCCCCAGTGTCTCAGTCAAACATCTTGTTCATGGCCTGATGGGCCAGCTCGACGCCGAGAAAGGTAGCTGCGTTGGCGGGAACGGCACGAGCCAAGGCGGGGCCGAAACCGGGAAAAAAGGCCTTGTAACCGCCGGTGCCGTAGAGATGCCGAATGACTCCGCCGAGAGTGACGTTGCCCTCGGCCGTCTGCAGGCGAGACTTGACGGTGTCGACGGGGAAGACGGGGATCCACATGGCGACGCCGGCAGCGGCGCCGGCACAGGTGACGGCCGACAGGCTCAGGGCGCCGGTGGGTTCGCCGGTCAGGGGATCCTTGGGGCTGAGGGTGCGCTTGATGTACTCGTAGGCGGCGAAGTAGGCGGCGGATCCGGGCCCGTCGCGGGCGAGGGTGGCGACGCTGCCGCGGAAGACGCTGCGCAGGCCGCCCTCGGCGTAGAGCTGACGGACGACGTCGAGGCCACCGCTGTATTTCGGCTTCTCGCCGGGCGCCAGCTTCTTCTGGCCCTGGACCTGGAGGATGACCTTGACGCGCTCAAAGGGGGCCGTGATGGCCGTCATGGGCACGGCAGACAGGAAGCCCGCCGTCGATATCTGCGCAATGGACAGGCCGTCGGGGCCGACGGCCGACGATGCCGTGACGATTTGCTTTCCGAGGTCGTAGCCCCAAAAGGATACGGCGACTACGCCTCGCTCTCCAGTCAGCCGCAGTCCATGTGGATGAAGAAGAGAGAAATCTAAGAAGAAAAACCCCAAAAAAGAAAAAAAAACCACATACACATGGGCGTGACACCCACCAGCGGCGCACTCACGCCGGCGTACAATCCCCTCTTCAACCCATCCCGCGCGATACTCTTCCTCACAACGTCAATCGCGGACGAGTACACCCCCCGCTCGGCAGTCTGCAGCCGGACCTTGACCAAGTCAAATGGATGGCCGACGACGACGGCGCAGATGCCGCCAAACCCTCCGGCCGCGAGCGCCCGCAACTGCGACAGGAGCCCCGACTTGGCCGCCTCCTTGGTCTCTTCCACCTGTTTCTTCGTCTCTGGCAGGTGCGGCATCTTGCTGGACACGGGCGCGGGAAGCTTGTCGACTTGTCGGTTGACCGTCTCGGCTGAGGAGGAGGAAGACGGCATGATGGGCAGGAACCGGGACCCCCCCGAACGACGCGCGGGAGAAGAAACAAGGAAAAAAAAAATAGAAAAGAAAAATCAAAAAGCGATACAGGAAAAGGGAAGCAATTCGCGAGGTCGAGGTGAAATTGAGGTACCTAACTCCAAGGGGGGAAAGGAAAAGACGACGGCGCCCCTGGGAGTTGAAAGAGGAGGGGTCCAGGTCAGCCTGCCGTAGTAGCGCTACGTCATTCCTCGGCTCGGCAACTCAATCACGATGAACCGAACGAACAGCTCAAGAGTGACCACTTTTGCAGCAGTTCGCCCTTTTCAATCCGATTTGAGCATCAGCGTCGCGCATTTTTGTTTTGCGCAAGCATCCCTTCATCAATTGCACTGCTTGCTTGCTTGCTTTGCGCGCCGGCTTGGACCAAGGGGAAAGAGAAGGGGGAGGTGGCTGGGGGCCGAGCGGGACGTGCCTCGCGCGCATCATCTTTCTTGTTCTTTTTTTGTGTGCCGTGCGTGTTTGGCGTCTTGGTGTTGTTGTTCTAGAACAATACAGTGCAGAGTACATCTGTCATCGCCCCCTCAACCCATGTCTGCCTGTAGGTATTCAAAGAACACAACGCGAATAGTACATGTACGAATTCAAGTAAGCCCATCCCGCAACTGTACAGTCCCTCAAAGCTACTACGTACATACGAACGTGGAAAATAGTAATGCCGTCTTGAATGTCTTGTACATGATCATTACACAGCACAGAAGTGCCTGTCCTGAGTTTGTGTTGCATGCTCTGCCTCTCCCCAGCCCTTCTTGACCTTCCGTCTCTTCTATAATCTCATCGGGGTGGTCGGCGTCGTGACACCTCGTGTCCAGGTACACCAGCAGGCGTTGTCGCCTTCTCTCTCTACCTGAATCACCGCCTCCACGTGCTGGCTGAGCAGGTAGTCGCGGACCCGGACGCGCGCGTCGTCCATGACGATGCCGTGAGCCACCACGATGTGCACGACGCCCACAAGCCCATTGCCGCCTTCACTTCCCGCGCCGTCGTCGAGCCAGAACTTGGGCACGCAGTAGCTGACCACGCCTGGCTGTTGCAAGATGCCGCCCAGGATGTTTCGCAGGCTGTACTCGGTCACCTCGGGCACACTCAACAAGAGTCGTTTCGCAGACGACGCGACGAGCGGCTTGGAGGACAGGAAGATGAGCACGGCTATGAAGCACGACGCCAACGGATCCCAGCCCGACCAGCCCCAGATACTTGTCAGGGCCGTCGACACAATGACCGACACGCTCCCGAGTGTGTCGGCGAGGATGTGCAGGTAGATGCCGTGCATGTTCTCATTGTCATGCAAGTGGCCGTGGCCTCCTCCGCAGTCGTGCGAATGGCCGTGGTGGACATGCTCATCTTTGTGTCCGTGGTCATGTCCGTGACTGTGGCTGTGACTGTGACTGTGTCCATGGTGATGATGGTGGCCGAAAGCCATCATGCCGACGAGATTGACGGCGAGTCCCAGACTGCTCACGACAAACAGCTCGCCCAGACGCTTGGTTTTCGTGCCCTCCCACAGCCGTTCAAAGGCCTCAAACGCAATCTCCACGCTCAGGAGCCTGGAACACCGTCAGCATGCCGTTTCCCGTGCCGCGCCCAGCGCCTCACACCTACATCAACAAAATGCCATTGGCGAAACCAGACAGCGTCTCGATCTTGCCGAATCCGTAGGGAAATCTCTGGCTCGGGGGCCATTTGCTCATGACGGCTGCCAACAAGCCCACCAGGAGAGCGACACAGTCAAAGAACATGTGAATGCTGTCGCTGAGCAGACCCAGCGAGTCGGTAATGTAGCCATAAAAGGCCTGCACACCCATGTAGCCAAAGTTCAATCTAGTCGAAAGCGTCAATGGGTAGGCTGGCCAAGTTACTTTTGGCATCAACTCACGTCAAGAAGTAAAGGATCCTTCGAGAGTCCTTCTCAACGAGTATTGCGTGCAGAATCGGTTGATGAGCAGTCCACTTCAGAAGGGTCCTTGTAAGCAGAGACGCTTGGACCTTGCCATCATCAGGCCATTGCCCATGGCTGTTGGCATGATTGTGGGCATGGCTCTTCAGATGAGCAGTGTCAGAGTGGGTGTGAGAGTGAGAGTGGGAGTGAGAGTGGGAGTGAGAGTTGGAGTTGGAGTGGTTGTGAGAGTGGCTGTGGTCATCATCATCATGGTCATGACTGTGAGAGTGGCTGTGGCTGCGGGTCATGGAGGGCATCGCGAGCCTTTCCCCGAGCTTCACTTGGGCTTCCTCAGGGGCTGCAAGGCATTCGAGTAGAAATCGGCTCGTGGGCCTGGGCCAAGGCCAGACGCCAAGTTGAAGTGAGCGCCCACGTATGCCTGCCCTGAGCCCTGTATAGAGATGGAATGGCGATGGGGGCCGATTGTCGTGCAGCAGAGTGAGGATATCTGTGCCAATGCGATGCTTGCATGCGAGCCGTGCCGCCCCGTGATGTCTGTGATGGATGTCGTTATGTGACACGCGTTTGTAGAAAAGGGGGGGGGG
>JMQE01001611.1:0-15486 GCA_000731825.1 Hypocrella siamensis | reverse complement strand
CCCAGACGAAAAGGGGGGGGGGCCTTTTTTTTTTTTTTCCCTACTTTCAAACGCCGCCCGCCAAAAAGGAGGGGCGGTCTCGGGTGCTGGAGAACTGCCCGAGCCGGTGACATTTGCGTTTTGGCTGTGCCAGCCTCCGTGCCAATATTTGGGGGCAAAGGAAAAGCCGTCTCAACAGATTACGGAAAGAGAAGGAGCAAGGAAAGACCCCCCCCCCCTTCCCCTCCGAAAATAGGTTTGGTATTCAAAGTTTCGTAGAAAACCAACAAAGCAAAACTTGAGTTGCCGAGCTTGTGCTACCCAAAGCGTTGGACGAGGGCGGCACGGCAGTTCATACCAGTCAGTAGTCGGACGGCATTCGAGCCCTGAACCAAACCGGGCGTATTGTCAGCCCCCCCCCCTTCCGTCATGATTGGACACAAAGGGGTACAAGTCAAACGGGAAAGCGAGCGGCTAATGTTATATGCATCGTGCAAGCAGAAATGATGCAAATGCTGCAGAGACAAAAGGGGGCCGCGGCGCCCTCGCCATTGACGACTACGGAGCGTCCCGGTGGCGTGACTACGAGGTGCGAAAACATGGGTCTGGCGGTGCTCGACCCGGGACCGGGACGGAAACCTGAATTGCCAAGATGATGATGATGATGTTTGGAGAAGTGGCTTGAGGATGAAGAAGAGCCCGTGAAAGCAAAGTTGGTGCATGAGAAAAGAGGGAGGCCTCGAGCGGGCAACTCTTTGCTTTGTGTCCAAACTTGATGGGGGGCTTCTGCCCGAGCAAGCAAGCAAGCACGCCCACATTGCGTAACAATACGAAAACGAACGGCTTCTCTTGGAATCAAGAGACGAGGAAATTCGACGGGCAAGTCATTACGTACTGGATATGCTGACTCCGTAGCATAAGGATGGGGATGATCTGACGAGATGAAACGCGCATGCGCGCGCGCGCTCTTACTTGATCCAATGAGCGAGTTGCCGATGGTATGCGGACCCCAAGGCCCCCTCCTTCCCTATCTTCTCCTTTCAGGTCTTGTACATGTACGTGTTACGGACGGTTGGACAACAAGCTTCTGTTGCTGTATGTATCGAAGTTTCCTTGACAAGGCACAGCCGCGACGCTGGCGACCGTAAGGTACAGGCAAGTCTCGTTGGAGCCCCAGCAGACGGATGGAAGCCCTTGATTCAACACTGCACCGTCTGACCAGGGAGGGGGGGCGAGAGGTGTCTCGGTGCCCAGAAACTCTACTCTGGGCGATTCGAGAACGGGTAGCAAGCAGAGGGGGAAAGGAGGGGGTTCAAGTTTTACGTTGCAGTTAATACATGGATGGGGGATTATGTGACTTTGCTGCCCGGAACCATTAGCCACTTGGCATTGCATTTCCAGTTGAGCAAAACACATGGCTCTCTTTGGGGCGGAATGCCATTTCTCCGGGCAAACTCGTTGAAGTTTTCGAAGGACCGGATCCCCATTGTCATTCAGAGTGTTGTGATAAGAATTCTGATGTTGAAGAAATCCCAACGCAAGAGAGAAAAAGAACAAAAGACTCGTCAAACCTTGTCGTTGCTCTTGCAAGACTCGCAAACGAGTTTCGAGCTACGACGTGGTCTGAACGAAGCACTGCTAGCTTGGTCGAATAAATTGACTCCTGATTTGTGTACAGACCCCCTCTCCCCCTCTCCGGCGCGGAACTCTTACACACTTACATACATACATACATATGTAGATGCCAACTTGTTGCTGCAACGCCGGCTGTTATGTGCTCCCGACGACACAAAGGAGGAGTTTCCCATTATTGACAAATGATCTATGAAACTCCCCGCTTTCCCACAAACAAACACTGTCTCCCCTTGGCCGGAATCAACCATGTACGGCTTTTTGCCAGCATGGACTGATTTCGCGGCAAGTATCAGGAATAGGTCAAGTCGTAGCGTAGCAGCACCGCGTCCAGACGCGGGTAGTAAAAGTACCAATCTCGAGGCGAAGAGTAGCGGAAACGAGAACAGAACAGCACAGAGAAACAGAATAAGTCACAATCTAGAATCTGGCATTATAGGCATGTACACTCTGTAGAGGAGAGGGGGGGGGGGAGTATGGAAATCCAGAACCTACCGAGCAAGCACCAACGGGCCGCCCCCGTCATGTCCAAGAACGGGCCGGATACCACCAACTCCTGGGATGGACAAGGTTGCTCTCTCTGGCCCAACCACCCCCCTTCCCCAAGGATCAACGCCCAGTTCCTCATGCCACGGGGGGCGCTGCTGATAACGGGGTGCATAGCCAGCCCACGTATTGCCCGGGATAGGGGGCTGGAGGGGGTCTGTTGCTGCCTATTCCTCTGCGAAATCCCACAAGTCAGATACAGCATGTGCGTACAGTATAGTACTGTACTGTACATGGAGGATTTGAAAGAGCAGACAGACGCTGCCAGCGGCACATGTGGACCGAGAAGGGGAGCATACGTCTAAAGGGATAAGGAGAGTGAAGAAGAAAAAAAAAGGAAAAAAAATGTACATCTTTTCGACTTGCCCGACTCGGCAGGCGTGTAAGCTCGGTACCAGAAAAAGATGTCGACACATGTAGTCACATCTTGGCCCGACTATGGGCTCATTCGTGGCCACTTTATTCAGGGTAGGAAAGAAAAAAAAAAGAGACCAATAGCTCCGGACTTGTGACTGCTTTCGTTCACTCCTCGTCGGTCCGATAACTGGTATGATTCAGACGTTTTTAGCTCCTTTCAAGTCTGGCTTTTTGTTTCCTTTTTTTAAGGCTTCTCCTTTTTTCTGCGTCTGTAGTTTGCGAGTAAGCACGTATGTAGATTAAGGGCGTGGTTATTTAGGGAAAATGTAAATTTGAAAAAAAAAAAAAAAAAAAAACCCCCCCCCAGATAAAATACGCTAGAATATTTCAGGGAAAAAAGTTAAAGGTTAGGGACCACCAAGCTTTTCTAGAGGGTTACACTGCAGCTTTGGAGAGGAGGACTAGCCTATTAGTACAAGGTTATTTTTTTTTTATTTTTTATTTTTCAAATATTTTCTTGACTTTTGTTCCCGTAAGTTCAGTCAGGGCCGAGTCGGCATCATGTCGTGTCGGAGAGAGTGGCTTTTTTGGGGGAGGGGGGAGGACGTAGCAAAGGCAGAGGGACCAGGCTGGCTATTTCGAAATGGCAGCAGCAGCAGCATCAGAATGCAATGCGTTTGTTGAATGGACACACGCCCCTCCCCCTCCAGGCCAAGCCCCCCCTTCCCCTTTCTCCGCGAAGAAGCCATGTTGTACGGCGGCATCCGGGTGCGCCCTTTTTTTGTTCGAAGAAAATTCCAGATATCAACGCCACCACGTATCGTCCAGGATCTTTTTCTTATTTTTTTTTTTTTTAAAAAGAAGACGGGAAAACCAGAGGGCGTCTCCACGCCGAGGATTCGGAAGAGATAAGGACAGGAGAGGCTGTGGTAAGGCACTTTTGGGCCTGCATTTGCCAGGGCTGCCACATCATTTTTATGGGGTCCTGGTATGGATTGATGTCCGGCAAGGTGGACAAGATTCGTCGTCTGACTGTTTGTTGTGTTGTGTATGTGTGTAGGTACATATGTATATGCATGGGGTTTGAAACGGCGGGGAGGAAAAAAAAAAAAAGAAAGGGAACAATACGCCCGTTTCTGCCCCCAAATATTGACGGGTTTTTGTCAAAATACTATAAGAAAAGATGGGGGAGAATCGAGAAAGTACAAACAGGGAGTGTTTCTCCAGACATTATACGGAGTATGTATGTATGTATGTATGTATGTATGTATGTATGTATGTATGTATGTACGTACATTCTTTTTTTCCCCCACCGCGCCCGCATGATGCAACGAAACACCCTTTGTTCCTCCTGCATGTTTTCTCGATTTTGTGTAAGCTGAAAATGCAGCACCGCCCCGGACAAGGAGGGGAAAGGCAAAAAAAAAAAATAAAAAAAAAAATTCTACATACATACGTATCTGATTCACGGATGGAACGCACTGCCTTCCGTCCAATAGGGTTCGGCGTCGTCTCCTTCTGCGCATTCCCGCATATGACCCGAGGGTCGAATGGCATGATCTGACGGCCGAGGCTCGTGTGCTTACTTTGCCGCGGAGGAGCCAAATTGAAACTGGCAACAAGGAAGAAAAAGAAGAACGATTCTAGATGAAATCCTGGCCCGTTAATGACACACGCCCTACCTTTTTTCTTTTCTTCTTCTTTGCCGTGACCACGAGGGTGAGCGTAGTATGCTGCGTAGTATGCTGCGACTCTTTCCTTTCCCATCTTTCTTTTTTGCCCCCCCTCGAGAGTTGTATTTGTACGTGTGACTGTATGTATGTATTGCCATCTTTTTCTTTTCTCTGCTTCTTTCGCAAATGTGCTCCAGAATTAAAACTGGACGTGCACCCTTTCCCCTTACAACGCATCTCGTCTCGACCGTCACGACACCAGGACGAGCTGCACAAAAAGTCAAACAAGAAGGCGTAGCCTGTTGGAGGCAGACGGTGTACGGAAACGTCTGTCAGGGGAGCCGAAAGATTGGGGGCTGGCCTCTTTTGATACCTGCTGATGATGATGCAGGCTTAGCTTCTCTCCTCCTTCTCATCCTTTTTTTTTTCAGCAGCGTGAGCGGGGAAAGCAAACGCGCAGTCGTGCCAAGAGCAAAGCCCAGCAAAAATGCCACTGTAGCGTGAAGTAGGTCCCTTCCTTTGTACCACATCTCCAAGGAAAGACAGAGAGGGGGGGGGGCGTTGGTTTATGGGCCGACGCCCGTTGCAGCAAGACGTTGCAAAGATCCGGGGCAAACCTCGCCAGCTGGCTTGCCAAGAAAAAGAATATTGGTCCGAGTGGCAGGATCAGTGCCCGACGGGTAGGTTTGTGGTGCCTGCCGCCGGCCTCGCCGGCAGATGAGATGGTGTGTTGCCTAGTGATTGATTGATTGATTGCATTGGATCTGCTTTAGAAGTATCGCAGGCGATTCGTTGCGTCGACCGACGGGGGAACCGAGGTATAGTGTCGAATAGAAGAAGGGGAGGGGGGAGTGGGCGCCTTCGAGAAACAATGCCTCGCAAAGACATAAATTATAGGTATAGGGCTGGGCGTGCGAGCAAAAGCAGGGTTGTTGTCTTGTCGTGTGCGGAAAGGCCGCGCGTCTTTCACAATACGTAGAATGGTTTGGCATGACTTGATGATGGTTCATATCACGGCAACATGTACAGGAGTGTTTGTACCGAGAGCACCGGGTTTGTCTGAACCCCTTGCGCTGATGCTGATGCTGCTGATGCTGCTGCTGCTGCTGCTGTAGGGCAATCGTCACTGGAGAGAAGCAGTCTTTTCACGCTTCAGATGACAGCAAGGTAAGAACAAAGAAAGCTTGAGTGCAACTACAACACAGGGCCATTTGCACAAACAACACAGCGCCCGAATGCTGTCACGTAAACGATGCGAGATTTGAGTTGCGACTTGAACACTGACAGGCCGGAATGCGGCACTGTGCATCCATCACTTATCTGAGCTCGACTCGATCCAGCGGCATCACCACCCGTCTCCATGCCATGCCCTAGAGATGCTCCAAACTGAAAATTTTTGCAGCTGGAAGTCAATGCTTCATACCGGTGAATCCTCGACACCAAGGGTTTATTGGTGTCCAAATATCCTCCCTGCATTGCGACCAAGCAAGGAAATACCGCACGAATCAGAGCCGCAGTCCAAACAAGATTCACGAATAGCTCTGATCACGCTTCCACTCTCACCATTCGACGCCAAGAAACTTCAGCTTTCGCTTTACCGAGTTCCCAGACGCTTCGGCATTCTCGAGATAGATGCGCTCATGCCCTCTGACGTCGAGGAAAAAGTACTTGTATTCGTATTCGGACTGGCCTCGTCGTTTGACCATGTGCAGCTGTGCGATGCCATTCTGGAGAGGCCCGTCAACCTAGTCGTTTGTTGGTGTCCCGTTGTTGGTATGCGTCGCACTCTTCACTCTTTACATCGAGTAGCGACTTACATGGAAATGCATAATCAAGTGGTCGTTTCCTTGCGCATCCGTTTGCTCCGAGGATCTAGAGAGTCGCCAGAACGATTAGCAGTGGATGACTTGCGGGCAGGTTTCCTCCCCTCCAAG
Source organism: Hypocrella siamensis (assembly GCA_000731825.1). Lineage (NCBI taxonomy): Eukaryota > Fungi > Ascomycota > Sordariomycetes > Hypocreales > Clavicipitaceae > Hypocrella > Hypocrella siamensis. Next base: position 9,365 of record JMQE01001611.1, on the reverse strand, counting down.
GAAATACAAGGAAAAAAAAAAGATCTAGAACGTACGCCACGGGTCGAGCTCTCCGCCATTTGTTGGCAGTCTCCTCGCCGTGGGCAATAATCTTCTTGGACTCGCCCAGGACGGTAACGCATCGAGGGTCCTTCTTTAGCCTGTCAACCGCTCGATTGAACTGGTTGATCTTGCTGTCTGGCGCAAACACGTCTGTCCACAGAAAGTATGCCACGCTTCCCTAGGCACCTTGTGAGCAAGCACAGCTCAGCTTTGATTTGGGCATCAACTTGGGAGCGTACAGTCAGCGCCAGCCCAACCAAGATGAAGCCAAAGTTGAAGGTTTGTTGGGTAGCTCGCGCCGTCTTCTCGCCCGCCGACAGCTCGTTCCACGAGACAAATCCATCATCGTTGAAGGGAGTAATGCTTCGGCGTTTGGGTCCCGGCATGCCATTCACCCCAAGGCCCTTGCGAGTTGTCAGCGAGCGACTTTGAATGGCGCAAGACAGAGAGATGGGGTTGACGAGGCTGATCGTCGGCCGAATGGCCAGCAGTGCTGACACGGATCTCATCTCGAGTCTCGCGTCGATTCCATCATCTGTCTTTTTTGTTATTGTTGTTGTTGTTGAAAAGGCCGATTTTTCAAGTGACGCTCACAATGTGTACATGTATGCTTGTTTGTTTGTTTGTCCAGCTCTGTTCCTTTCCTCTTTTTCCCCCCCTCGTCGCGCAAGCCGTGCTTTCAATCCACCACCCGCTCTAGGTTGGCAGTCCGACTGGGGCAGAAAGTTTGAATGCTGCTGCCGGGGTCTGACCGCTAGCCGAATCGAGGCTAGCGCACTCCGGAAATGCCACTTCACCATATGGCCCTGTCGCCGCCCCTCGCCATCCATCAAGTTCTCCTGAATAGACTCGCTGCCCCGTCAACACAACGCGATCGCGTGCAACCCCCCGCCATTATTCTTCGACTTCGCTCCCCGAGCCCGTCCATCGGGGTTGGCCCGTCGTCCGACTCGGATTTATACGTTGAACACACACACGGTCGTGACTTTTGCCCAGCATGAGCGGCCTCGCGACGAAGCAGCAGTCGCTCAAGATTTTTGAGAAGCTCAAGTCGAAGCCCGCGAATAAGGTAGGCACCAGCGCAGCATCCTGCACCAATGGACTTACCTGACAAGTGCTCTCGCCCCCATATCCAGATTTGCTTCGATTGCGGCCAAAAGAACCCGACTTGGACGTCAGTGCCTTTCGGCATCTATCTTTGCTTGGACTGCTCGTCAAACCATAGAAACCTGGGTGTCCACATCTCTTTCGTGCGATCAACAAATCTAGATCGTATGTTGACCCCAAATTGTGCCTCCCCGAGCCATCGTCTTCGTCTGACTGATGATTGCAGAATGGCAATGGGACCAATTACGTGTCATGAAGATTGGTGGCAACGAGTCCGCCACCAAATTCTTCCAGCAGAACGGAGGAACCGCGGCATTGAACAGCAAAGATCCAAAGACAAAGTACCAGTCCAATGCGGCAACGAAATACAAGGATGAGCTGAAGAGACGAGCTGCCCGTGACGCCAAAGAGTTTGTCATGCCATTCCACACCTCTTCGCCACCATTAAATGCCAAAAGGCGCTAATCACACACATTAAAAAAACACAGACATCCCAACGAGGTGGTCATCACCGATGGCGCTGACGAGGGATCCTCAACGCCTGCTGGTGATCCCGATGACGATTTCTTCTCTTCTTGGGACAAGCCTGCCATCAAGCGCCCTACGCCTCCTCTCTCTCGAGCCGGCACCCCATCCGCCACCGGCCGGACCCCCTCGCCATTTTTGAATGCCGGCAACGGCAAGGACATGAATCGATCGGCCTCGCCGCTTGCCAAGCCTGACTCTGCAGGTGACGCCAAACCAACTGCCAGCCGAATTACTACATCAGCCGCGCTTCGCAAGACCACCGCCGGCACTGGTGGACCGAAGAAGGTCAACGTCCTGGGCGCAAAGAAGGTCCAGAAGCTAGGCGCCAAAAAGGTGACAAACGACACCATCGATTTTGACGAGGCCGAAAAGAAGGCCAAAGAGGAAGCCGAGCGGATTGCCAAGTTGGGATACGACCCCGAGGCTGAGGAAGAACCAGCCGCCAAAGATGCCGTCGGGGCTGCCACCATCATGGCACCTACTCCCGTCAGCCCTCCCAGAGCCGGCGCCGGCGCCGGATCCCACAGCCGACAAAAATCCAACGCTGAAGTCGAAAGATTGGGCATGGGCATAGGACGTTTGGGATTCGGCCAGGTTGGAGGCGGCAAGGCTGCCGCGCAAGCAGCTCCCAAGAAGAATGCGGGTGGTTTCGGCTCCGTTGGACCGGTTAAGGCTGCACAAGGTAAGCACATGAAATTCTCTCCAGAACACTTCCACTGAATCGCATGACATCTAACTCCTCAGCAGATGACTCAGACAATTACGCGCGTTCCAAGTTTGGCAGCCAAAAGGGCATCTCGTCGGACGAATACTTTGGCAAGGGCGCGTTTGATCCCAACACCCAGGCCGAGGCCAAGACCCGTCTGCAAGGATTCGAGGGCGCTTCAGCCATCTCGTCGAACGCCTACTTTGGCCGACCCGAGGACGACGCCGAGGAGGAATACGGCGATCTCGAGTCTGCCGCCAAGGATTTTGTCCGCAAATTTGGCATCACGGCCAGCGACGACTTGGAGAACCTCACAAACGTCCTCGGCGAGGGAGCCTCCCGTTTGCAGGGCGCCGTCCGTGCCTACCTAGGCAGCTAGAGAACTCCCAGATTCGCATCTGCGCGACATACGCGACGTCACCCCAAACTTCACAACTCATGATCTCCAGGCTCGGGCGGAGCAGCCGATGAAAGCACAAACGTCGGGCAGAGTTTTTGTGGTCCTACTACAAAGGAGAAGAAAAATATTTTGACGCTGCTTCGACAGCATCTCGCTCAACGGTAGAATGAGGCGGACATGCGGCAAGATGAGACGGCGAGGGCGAGAAAGGATTGCTTCATGACGGCTGGCGGCTGCCATTCTCAACTGACAATGGCGTTTTTTTTTTTCGAATTCTGGATGCTATTGTCGTTTTTTTCGTTGATATGAGATTAGAGATGTTACTGTCTTTCTTCCCTTCCTTTCTACCTGAGCCCCGGCTGACAACGCGATGAGAGACTCGAGAGCGGACTGGACTGGACGGGACCAGGGGTGGGATTGGGCACGTGTGGTATTCACGTCCATTTTTCAAGATGCGGAAAATCACAGAATAAAATCACAGAATAGGGAGGCTTGTCAACATCAAAAAAATAATTCAAATCTAGGCATTCGTAATCTTACACTAAATGCTTTACATGCAAAGGACTAAATCCAAAAAAATGAGAAAGAAAAAAAAAACGAAGGGGGGGGGGAGGGCAAAGATGGTTCAGCCCTCCGAAATGCCTTAATTCACAGCTTGGCAACCATCTGGTTTCCCTTCTTTATCCAAGCGACGGCATCGTTGACGAATTCGTCCACAACGCCCTTTGCGGATTTCTGCTCATTGACCACGGCGGCGCACTTGCCCATCAGATAGGGGCGGAACTGGTCAAGAGGATCATCGGCATCGTCGTCGTCCTCGGCAGCCGCTTCTTTGGTGTAAGTATCAACACCGCTGTGCGACTCGGTATCCTGCTTGTCACCACCGCCCATGTACTTTTCCAGGTCGACTTCGTACGGGATGGTACCCTTGGCGACGAGCTCCTTCATCTCCTGCAGGCGGTTCGTCTCCCAGTCCTCAATGTACGAGTTGTTGCGGACCCGCAGAGGTCGGCCCGTAAAGATGATGGTGCGGACGTTGTCGTCATGGCCAGCAGTGCGGACGGCCTCCTTATGAGCCTTGGGGGCGCCGGCCTCATCGGTGAGGATAAAGCGGGTGCCTACCCAGACACCGCTGGCCCCCATCATGAGAGCCGAGGCGAGGAGCTGGCCGTTGTGAATGCCCCCGGCCGCGACGACCTGGACGGGCCCGCCAGAGACGGGAGACTTGTGGCCCTTGACGGCGTCGACGACTGCGGGGATCAAGACGGTGGTGGGAATGTCACCGGTGTGGCCGCCGCCCTCGCCGCCCTGTGCGCAGATGATGTCGACTCCGAGCTCGAGACACTTCTTGACGTGCTTGACGTGACCAATCATATTCATGTACAGAATGCCGGCCTTTTGGAGCTTCTGGACAACGTGCTTGGGGGGCACGCCGACGGCGGAGACGAACAGCTTGGCGCCGGATTCGATGACGATGTCGATGAGCTCATCGAGCTTGCCCTTGGTGTAGTCGTAGCTGTCAGACCGCATCAGCATCAGTGTGAATTCACGCATGGACGAGATGATCAATCATCTGATTTTTTATTTTTTATTTATTTTTTTCGATTTTGCAATTTTTCCCCTCGTGCCCTTCGGGAAGAGGGGGTGCCGACCGAGGGGCGGCTCAGCATCTCAATTTTTAGAGACGGGAAGCCAGCAAAACGTACTTTGTCTTGCGAGCATTGCCACCGACTTGGGGAAGCAGCAAGTCGACACCGAAAGGGGCCGTCTTGTCGCTCAAATATTCCTTGAGTTCGGATATTTGCTCGCGGAGCATGTCGGGCGTGTAACCGACGCCGCCAATGACGCCCAAACCACCAGCGTTGGTGACCGCGGCAGCGAGCTTGGGGCCGGCGGCGACGTTCATGCCAGCCAGCAGAATGGGATGCTGGATCTTGAAGAGATCGGTAATAGGCGTGCGAATCTGCTCTGTTCATGTTGTGCGCAATAAGTGTCAGTCCATCCACGTTCCGATATGTCCGGCTAACAGGAAGCCGGAGAATGGAAGGTTTGTCCAAAGCGTACGAGGAGAAGCCATCTTTCCTGCGGGTTTTTTGCCGTGGAGAGAAAATAGACAAAGAGTTGCCTTGGTGATGAAGGTTTCCAAAAAAAAAATGCAGAGAAGATTTCGAGCGATGAAGCCAAGGAACAGTTCAGAGGAGGGACAAGGAAGCAAACCACGGGGAGGGAGCGTGGGCCAAGTTTCCCAGCGTTGGCCCGTCGCATTGACCCGGGGTTGATGATGGGCTTTTGCCGAGGCTCGTGATGTGAGCGCTAGCGTTGCGTTGGGTCTAGCGGGCACTTCTTGCCTAGGTTGGCGGGGGAAGCGTGGCGGGGCGCGAGGCGGTGGAGGCGTAGTAAGTAGGTGGGCTGTGTGGCTAATGTACGCGCAAAGGTAGTTTTTATCAACCGACGATGCGAATGGCATTGCGTGAAAACCCGAGTACGTCAACATCGCGTGAGTCGAACATGGCCGACGGTGTATTTTGGAGATTGCAACTCACTAGTGCCGAGGTGCAATGTCCTCTGCTTCCCTAGGCACTGAGCCGTCAACCGAAGTCTCCAAGCCGAAGCCGAGTGTTCACTTCCGGGTGAAATTCTGACCAATATTGGAAAACGTGGACCAGCACCTGGTGCTTCTTCATTGGCTGAAGTCTTCATTCCTTCTCGTCGCTCGTTCAAGATGTCCCCATCGGCCGCTCCTGCCCTCTCTCGTCGAGTCTCCTGGGTAAACTTGCGATCGAGGCAGGTGCGGCCCTCGTCGAAGGTTCAGTGCCGCCAGCTCCAGTCCACGCCCTCGTTTTCCAAGCTGGCTCCTCACCCCATCGCTACTCATGTGCGCCGGCAGGTGGTTCCATCAAGGTCGATAGCTCAAGCTACCGACTCAGAATCTTCCTCTGGACGCTCACATCATGGAGGCAAGCGCCAGAAGCAGCAGGCTTTCATCGCTCTGGGCAGCAATTTGGGTGATCGGGCGGCCGAGATCGAAAAGGCGTGCAACGAGATGGACCGTCGCGGTATTCGCATCAAAAGAACTAGCAGTCTGTGGGAGACCGAGCCCATGTATGTTGTTGATCAAGATCCCTTCCTCAACGGGGCTTGCCAGGCAAGTCTACTTTCTCGTCTTGCTGAAATCCTCGACCGCATTGTATTACTCAATTTTGCTGACCGTACCACATAGGTGGAAACTGATCTGGACCCGCTGGCCTTACTGGATCAACTGCAGTCTATAGAAAAGGACTTGGGCCGTCGCAAACTAATCGAAAAAGGGCCTCGCAACATTGACCTTGACATTTTACTCTATGGTGATGAGACTGTTCGTCACCCCCGGCTCACAGTCCCGCACATTGGTATCCCCGAAAGAGAATTTGTTCTCAGACCATTGGCAGAGTATGCGTCGTCAAATTTGCCCCTAGATACCCATACCCTCACGCCTGGCAACCTAGCTGATCTTGTATTTTACAGGCTGGTGCCGTCGAAACCATTGCATCCATCGAAGCCATGGAAGCTCATACAGGACTATCTCAACGGGCTTCCGTTGCGCGACCCTCTCTCATCAATCACACCCCTCAGAGGCGCAAATAGATTCCTCACACCGCTGGCTGGAAACAGGAAAACGCAAATCATGTCCATCCTGAACATGACCCCCGATTCCTTCTCAGACGGCGGGAAGAACAAGATGCAGAATCTGCGGGAGACTGTGTTGCACCACATTCAGCTTGGAGCTACGATCATTGATGTCGGTGGCCAGTCAACAGCTCCTGGTCGCTTGCAAGCGTCTCCTGAGGAAGAAGCTGCTCGCGTCATTCCCGCCATTCAACTGATTCGTTCTCTTCCCGAAGCGAGCAGCACAGTTGTCAGCGTGGATACGTACAGATCACATGTTGCTGAGATGGCCATCCTTCACGGAGCCGATCTGGTCAATGACGTCTCAGCGGGACTACTAGATCCAAACATGTTGCCAACAGTCGCTCGCCTCGGCAAAGCAATCTGTCTTGGGCATATGCGTGGCAGCCCCCAGACTATGCAACATCTTACCAACTATCCAGATGGTCTGCTGCCTACAGTCGCATCAGAGCTCTTGCATCGCATCGTGGCAGCAGAAAAAGCCGGCGTCCGACGCTGGCGCATCATCCTGGACCCAGGGATCGGCTTCGCCAAAACCGCCGATCAAAACCTCGAACTCCTCAGACGGCTGCATGAACTCAGGACATGGCCAGGTCTGGCCGGATTTCCTTGGCTCATTGGCCCGAGTCGTAAAAGCTTCATCGGCAAGGTAACTGGGGAGGAAGAGCCTTCCCGGAGAGTTTGGGGTACAGCAGCCACGGTGGCAGCGGCTGTCCAAGGGGGAGCAGATGCCGTTCGTGTACACGACACAGCCGAAATGGCTCAAGTCACAGTGATGGCGGATGCAATTTGGAGACCTTCGTAAGCGACAACGCCTCTCTCGAAGCACCGACCAAGAACAGGCAGTCCCGTGTTGTACAGCGGTGCTCGTACGGAATATGGCATCTTCGTTGCCGGTGCAGTCCAGGGATCCGGAATGTGAGAGCGACAAGGATCAGGGATGGAGCTGCAAAGTACTCCGAAGTACAGCGACATTCAGACTCATTTGATCTCCGTTGCCGGGAGGCAAGGGTCAATCAAGTCTGAACAGAGATCAAGATCATTGCAAGCAATTTAACGAACGGTCGATGCTCTGTGGAGGGCGTCGACGCTCGGAGCTGCCAAAAAATGTGCCACTCTTCCAACGCCCCAGACAGTGAACACGCTCGCTACTGGGGATTCGTCGTTCGTCTCCTCACCGGTCAAGCTGGGGGGTCTTCATCCTGCATATTCCCCTGCCCTCTTCCCCACCAATCAATCTCGCACATTACCACCGCCATCTGGTCAGGCTTCAACGTAGCATCACAGGGACGAAGCCAGAGTTGCATTGCTCAAAGTTCCTTGAGCGTCTGCCTCATACCTTGACTGCATCGAATCTGCAGAGGCGATCACCGGTGTAGGCCTGCATGCATGGGTTTCTTGCTTTTTATCTGATAGGTCATACGTCGAAGCGTCTGCTGAGCTTTATCTTTCAAAGCCAGGACCCCGAATCCACTTTTGTTTGTTCGACTTGGACCAATCCCCTTAGTCAGTGAGGCACACACCCTCCTCGCCCATTGCAAACCAGCGATCCAAAGTCCGTTCCCGAGCCCGTGGGTTCAGAGATGCAGCATGGAGAGACTTGACGCTGTATTACCCAAGAGTGCAGAACGCTCTTTTTTGACCACCTTCACAACCCGTGAAGAGATCGTGGGGATGTAGGGAAGAGGGGGGGGTCGGGAGGGTGTCGGGAGGGGAGGGTTGGTGAATCCTGACTATGAAGAGATATCAGCTTCACAGAAACGCGGAACGGCCGAACAACTCTACGGTAGATCGCGACGAGGCTTCGCGCGTCGAGCTTTCATTCTACGCAGCGCTGGAAAATCTACTCCCGGCACCCATGTCACCCTGTCCCTCTTCGTCGACAAGGCATTCTGTGGGCCGCCGCGAAGCTGAGAGAGGATCTGCTTGCATCTCCATCCCAATTCCGGCAAAGTCTTCATCGACAGTATTCGAGAGACGGCCTTTGAACATCTCAAAAAAAAAAAGAGTGAGCGGCTACTGACGCTTCTTCATTGCCTTCTTCCCCCCCTTTTTCCGAGGCGGGAGCGGCGTCAACGGGTGCCATGCAGTGAGACTCAAGATGAGGTACTCACTGTGTCGAACATACCTGGTAGGGCTGAGACCTCGAATTTGTGTTTCCTTGGAGGGGAGCGGCATGACAAGACAAGGTGACGATCGCCCATACGATGTGTTCATCTCTCGTACGCTGTCGAGCTTGAAAATCCGGGCGTGGGACAAGGCGTTTACCTACGGAAGCATGAAAAAGATTTGCGACAGGGCTGGGGCCCAAGCTTTGTCTCCAATTCGACATCCGATGGCAAAGCTCGCTCACAAGCGCCTCCTTACCATCTTCCCCAGTACATCGTACTGATTTTGCTGCATATTTGGCTGACAGAGCAGCTTGAGGTTCAGAGTCTTGGATTCGAACGGGGCCATGATCCAGAGCCAAGACGCGAAATGTCAACGTTGACCCCTGGTACGCATTCGCAAGCCTCTTCGGAACAGTTCTGCTTCCTGATTGGCTACAGGATGTGCCCAGGTCCAAGACGCGCCCGCACTCGCGCGGCGCCCTCGCTCTCCCCGAGTTCCCCTGGCTCTTTTACGAAAAAGACTTGATATGGCAACATGGGATGTGCCGCCAATTAATCACTGTCCCGTGAACAGCCTCACCTCGTCGGTTGAGACCAGGGCGAGTGCTTTTGGAAGAATCATGCGATGAGAACGGCTGTAGGCTCAATCCTTGTTTTGAAACAGGGTTTTGCCCAATGAATCAGAAATCAGAGTTCAGACCAGGCAAATTATGGTCAACAAGCCAAGTACATATGAATGTACATACACATGTATTGAGCGGACTCCAGCTTTGAAGTCATGGTCTCATCGATTTAAGAGCAGGGG
>JMQE01001610.1:0-15481 GCA_000731825.1 Hypocrella siamensis | reverse complement strand
GGGGGGGGGGAGAAGAAAATGGGAAGGGGGGAACTCAAAGTGACGAACCGTGGGAACAGTAAGAAACATGACAACCAATTGCTCCTGATTCAGCACGGGGTGTCGGACCAAGGCGTTCAGGAATCTGCCCAGGCCACGTCTGCGCTTCTCGATGAAAGCCCCGTCGTTGGACAAGTGGTTACCGTTCACGGCAACTCTCTTGGGGGGCAAGAGCGGAAGCACCCTGAAGGGGTATCTCTTGTGCAGGCAGTCGAGAAGCCAGACAAAGTCGCTGTACCGGCGAATGACCTTGCTTCCACGCCTCTGGCTGGCGACCTCGTAGTTGTGGTGCTGAAACAGGAACACGCCCTCCTTGCCGGGCATCAGCGTCACGGTGATGTTCTCCTCGACGTGGGAGCCGGTCCGCCCACTCGTGCTGCGGGCGGTGGGAGCAGGAGGATCGCGCCCCGAAGGTCGATCGATGCCGCTCCCATCTCCTCCAAAGGGGTCCGGTGCGCTCGGTGTCATGTTGGAAGGATTGTCGTTGAAAGCAGCCTTGCCGCTTGAAGCATTCCCTCCTCCTCCGCCACCACCACCTCCTTCTCCGCCACCTCCAAAGTCGCCCCAGCCACCGTGTCCTGACACAGCCTCGCTGCCTGCCCCGGTGCCGTGGGCCGAGGAGTGGATTGGGTTCGCATACTGACGAGGAGGGCTCTGTGTTCCGACGCCGCCGGGCGGTGATGCGCCGAAGCTGCCCCGGCCATTGGTGGCAGCATGACCGCTGCTGTCACCGTTGAGCTTTGCGTGATCGTGACCATTGTGGAGCTCGGGCGTGTTCCAAGGATCATCCTCGGGGTCATCCATAGCCGGCCGCAGAATCTTGGAATGCGAGGGCGAAGGGGATGTTTGCGTCCGTCTCTGCTGGTTCTGCTGTGCCTGGATTTCAGCTTGCACCTGGCTGTTGTCGGGCGTCTGAAGCGGCTTCGTCGCAAGCTCGGCAACCGGCGGCAGCACTGGTTCGGCAGTGAGGCCTGGAAGCTTGGGCTCGGGCATGTCTATATCGAAGAAAAGTGGACAATTATTAACGAGATTCTGCGCCCCACGCGGGATGAAGTAAGATAGAGATGTTCAGTATCGTTGGGAAAGCTGACCAAGACTTCAGCTTGCAAGGGGAGATGATGGTCCTCGGAGTGGTCTGGAGTATGGAATATGCAAGAGATGAAACAGAGATGACGATAACGATGATGTTGCCAGAAATGCCAGGCAAAAATACAAGGGGCATAATCAGTAGGCGCATGTAGTTCAATGGCAAACTCACTTCGTCGTCTCTCGTCCACGCCGTCCAGACTGATAATGTCTCCTTCCTGCGCCAGACCAATCAGGGCCAGCAAGACATTGAACTCATTTCGTCCAAGCGTTACATCTGAGCCAGCATCGGAAGCAACGAGGGACATGATGCGTGTCTGCGCTTCGGAACCAAGGCGAGCCATGGCGAAGAGCTTGGCGACGCCGCCGGCCGTCACTCGGCCAGAGCTGCCATCCTCGCGGACCACGGCGTCGAATGCCTCGATGTAGCTTTCGGGAACATCTGACGCGGGAATCAGATTCCGTATCACCTCGGCGCGATTCTGTTTTCTCGGCGTCGGCATGTCCCACGGAGAAGGGGAAGCGTCGGCAGCGCCGTCGCCATCGTCGAACAAGCTGTTGGAAGAGGATTTGTTGGGTGAGGCATCGTCAAAGAGTCCGCCGCCGACGCCGCCGCCGACCCCTCGCGTCTTGGGTTTACGGCTTGGTGTTGATGGCCGGACCTCATTGTCCGTGGGGGAAGTTCCAAAGAGCGACATGTCGATGGAATATGCCGATGGAATGAGCCGGAATCCAACGGAGAGAAAGGGAGGTCAGAAACCGCAATCCTCGTCAATGTGAATGTCAAAACGCCACCCTGAGAAACAAGTCGTGACTGCGACTGTGCTCAATCGATCCAGGAAGCGGAGAAGGCGAGCGTCGTCATCGGCGATTCGTGATGGATGGAGCTGTGAGGGCAAGCTCAGCTTGCTACCACGCGAGAGAGTGCAGGATTGCAAACTTCAAGAATAGAAAACGACGAGAAAGGGCAAATAGGAAAACGACAAAGGACAGCGAGACTGCACTGGGCCAGTCGAAAAGCGTGCGAAGCTGTAGAATGTTAGGTAAACACAATCACATACATATATATGCACCTACATATATATGTGTATGCACCTGTGTGTGTATATGCACGAGAGGATATTACTGGGGTCAACAGTTAAAACCGTCTCTGGCAGCTCCGAACCCCACCAGAATCCCCCAATTACTGTTTCTCTGGGGAGCCCGTACAGCACCCAAAGATACTGACTGGGCTCCGTCATTATGCACGCACCAATTCACCCAGTGCATGTTGGTCGACTACCATGTGCCGAGTCTATCGTCAGCCATTGCCAGGGCGTCTCTGCGTCTATGGTCACAAACAAGATATTTTTTTAGAAAAAAAGTTGGAAAAATAAAAAAACTCAACAGCCCTACTTGTGATCAGATGCCTAGCATTCATGGGTCTTTATTCCCGAGCCTCATCGTCGACTCGGATTTGAAAGCTCGATCCCGCTCATCTGAACCTTGCCGACAAACGTCACCAAGAGCATGAGCATGAGCAGATTGGTTTTTTGCGCCATATCCACGTATGGGGAACAATGACATTTCAAGCCATCATGTGGTACGGCTTTCATTGACTGCCAACAATGTAGCTTCGAACCGACTTCACCACAAAGTCTCCTCCGTAACCTTCTTCTCCGCCTTTGCGGCACTCTTTATCTTGTGTTTTCCAGGAACCTTAAAGTACAAGGAAGGAGATTCCCCCTGAGCCAGCTGATGGCTCAAATATCCCCTGTGCGCCGGATCACGGTAGTACTCGATATCCCGCCGACTCGTGGGGTCAGGCAGCCTGTACCGGAAAGGAGCCTTCCGCGCTGCAGCCAGCACAGTTTCGACGTGTTCTTGGCCTACGGGCAGTGGCTTGTCCGTGTTGATCGACTCGCCGCTGAGAAGGCGCTGTATCGCCAGTTTGGTATAGTACCTGGTGACGACGGTGCCCCCGGCGGCCTCAACCGCGGCAATCGCACCAGCTGATGCTCGTGACACCATGACATGGATGGGCTGTTTGATGCACTCGGAGCCGCGTGAGAGGATCTTGACCCCGTCTCTGACGCTGCCGATGATATTGCTTTCGATGAGCTCCTTGGGCGTTATCTGCTTCGTGGGATCTAATCGTCCTTGGTTGATCCAGTCTTGAATCTGGTCCAGGTTGACTTCGGACATTTTCGGCGCGCGACTAGTTGCACAGGCAGACAGCTGCTGTTAGCTGCATTCGTCTTGTTATTTTTGGCAAGGAAGAAGAGTTCTGCGTTGCAGAGCTCCCCCACCGTGCAAGTTGCTCTTACTGATTAGGAACGCCCTTTCGACCAAGCTTCACGACGAGCGGCGTCTGGCCACCCTGAAACCAAGCCTTCACTTTCCCGTGTTGTCTCTGGCCATTGTGGCCCCTTCCAGACGTCTTCCCATGACCAGAAGAGGGACCTCGACCGACTCGTTTCTTGTTGTGAATGGCGCCTTTATTATTGCTTAGATTGCCAAGAATCGAGGCGTGGCGTGTCTGCTGGGGTGCGAGGCCGAAGATACAGCTCGTCAAGGACGACTGAATTGGCAGAGATCTCGTCGCTATGCAACATATCGACCTGATGGCTGGTGACAAATGAGTACGCATGGCGGACGGCGTGGCTGAGAAGTTGCTCATCCATCTCATCACGGAAGGACCAGCTCCTTGACTTTTTTTCCCAGGCTGCCAGACGGAACCACAACCACATCTCCACCATGCGTCACCTTTTGCCTGAGGCCGCACACATCTGAGTGCTCAGCTCCACGGCCCCGACCCGCGATCCGCGCCCCACGGCAACCCGCGTGACTTACATATTATACGTTAGGTACATAGAGTACATGGACGTGATCGATTGCAATGAACAAATCTTCAAGTGTAGAGAGTCGCACAAAAAGTGCTCATCAAATTCCAGCGCTCTCATTTCCCTTTCAGGAGATCACGCCTGCCTGTACTTGAATCATAAACAAAAAACTCCATCGAATGATTAAAACCCTGTTCGCTGGTCCGACATGTCCAAAAGTACTGTGCCGACCCCCATCTGGAGGGCAACACGACTGCATGTCTCGCGCTTGGAAGATACCGATGCGTTTTCCATCTCTAAATGTCCATGGCCAAATCAAACGCGTTCCCCTCTTGACCGCTGCGTGGAATCCCATGACTGTGTGTGCGAACCGTAGACCCAAGCCCCATCGTCACCACACTGGTTTCTTTCCCCCCTGTTTGGGATATGCTCACCCACATCTCTGCTATGCCCTCGATGCGCAGTCAAACGCCTTTTGCCAGTCTCTTTCCCTCGACCAATTAATCCGGTATTTTGAAGCATGATTGATTTCTTCCAAGTCTTCATGTCCTCGCTGTAACAGTGCGTCGTCCAGCAAGTGTGAAAAAAAAATGAAAAAAGAACAAACAAATGCGCAGATTCTCAACAGCAAGTGTGTAAGTTGCTCCCCGCGGCCTGACTTTGGCTAATGAAACATCGGTTGGCCGACTGCACCACGGTCGTGTCTCGTGACTCTTTTGTCGACGGAGCTGAGCGAGTCTGTTTGCGAGGCTTTAGGGTCTCGCCCAAGAAGACGGTTCATCGTCGAGTTGATACTGGTTACGGGGCCCAGCCACCGGCAACATCCACCCACTCTGGCAAGCAAGAGCCTTCCTTGCCTTCAACGTCGACGATGTCTGTGTCACAGCGGCAGCGGCAACCAACACCGTTTTCTTGGGCTTCGTCCCAAAACTCCCAGTAATTGTCCTCCTCAATCCGCTTCTTCTCATCCAATGTTGTCATTTCCAAGTAGGGGGTGCGAGGGAGCTGTCGAGATGGCGCATTGGCCGGACAATGCTGGATAGTGGTGTGCCGATACCCAATGTCGCGGAAGTAATGAATGTCTTTGACTCCCAACAACGCGCCGGCCGCAAGCGAATGAATAGGGGCATCACCCCACTAAGAATTGAGTCAGTATGGTGAGGAAAGTTAGAGAGGGTGCAGCCACAATACGACGAGACTAAAGAGGGAAGGGGAGGGGGAAGAGGAAGACGCACTCGCTCCATCCAGAATCCGCCGCTACGATCCATCATTTCGAAGAAGTCGTTGTACTCCTTGCTCCTGAACCAACTGAGTTTTGCAATCTCAAAATTTGACCAAAAGTGACACATGTTGTACTTTTCCCCTTCCATTTCTTCGGGGTCAATCTTGGGAGGCTCATTGTTGCTGGGATCGTTTTGCAAGACCTCGTCTGGAATGTGATCGTTCGTCTTCTCCTTCTCCGGATTCTTGGGTTCAACAAACATCTCCCATAGTCCCTGTGATGTGATGTTGTTGAGCCGTTTGTAGGCGGAGGCGTAACGGAAGATATTGGGGACCGTCTCGCGGAGCTCCTTGACAGCAATGGTGAATCCATAAGTCTTGTTGTGTTCAATCATTTTCAAGAAAGGATCACTGGGAAAGATTAGCGTCCGAAGTATCAGAGGCCGATACGGGGAGCTGTCTGCGTACTATGTGATATCACAGAAATATGTGACTTCGGGCTCGACTCGCCAGTACCATTCATATTTGAGGAGGAGTGGATGGTTGTAGAAGAAACTGTGCAGTCGAGTTCAGTAAAGCTTGCGCGTCACGGAGCGATATGCCGGGGGAACCTCCGTACCCTGAGTAGAATCGACACATGAAATGATAGCTTTCCAACCCACCGTACATGACGGCAGCATCTCCTTGTTTCGCGATGCCCTCCTTTGCAGCTTTGGGATCAACCCAGTCAGGGAAACCCCACATGTCGGGACCGACTCTTCCAAACTCGACGGAACCAGAAGTGTGGTTGCGGACGGTCTCTTTGAAGTGATCATCGAACTCGGCATCGTTGAGGAAGACGTAGGGATAATGATACCATCGATTGAAGTGGCGCTCTATAGACTTGAGGGATTGGATGACGCCGTCTAATTCCTTGTTTCTCGCCAAGACGACGAGGGTGGCGTTGGCACGAGGTAGGCTGGTATCAGGTTCTAAACAGCCGGTCACGAATACTTTGTCGTGTTTTTCGCTGATTTTCCTGTCAGGAGATTCGCCTGTCAGCATCTATCGTTCGTCATGAGAGTCAGAGGGTCAAGGTCGTCATCGTACCGGATGGCAGGCGGCGCGGAACTGGGCATTAATATCCTGCCTGGATTGCTGGGGTGACGGACGAATAGCACTAGGATGAGGATGACGACAAGGAGTGGGAAAATGAGAACGACACCCAATGGCACCGACACGCTTGAGTTGCCTCGTAACCGCAGTGGCCGGCGAAAGAATGCAAGCCGTGATGCTAGGGTGTGTCGCCTTGTCGTCTCTCTCGTCTCATCGTGGGCGGGAAGTTGAAGTCTTGGCGAAGGGACCATTCTCGAGGCCCTCCGAACTAGATCCATAACTGCAGTAGGATCCAATGCTCAGAGCGACGATTGCGAAACTGGTGTTTTCGGGGTGCTGCAGTCGCTATGACCGTGTCCGCAGCAAAGTCAGAGAGAGGGAAGGGGGGGGGGGGCCAATGAAACAAAATCAGGGGACGGTCCGAGAAAATTCCAGAGCAGAATCCAACAGAGCAAAAAAAGAAAAACTCAAAGAAGAGAAGGAAAAAAACCCCCAAACAAAGCTTGAATAAGCAAAAAGAAAAGAAGAAAAAAAGCAGCTCAGACTCGAGTAGCTTCTCGGTCCTGGGCGCAAATGAAGAAGACGAGATTGACTGCAGGCGCCCGAGGTTGGATCGAAACGAGCGACGGAGGACTTTCAGTCCCATAAGGAAATGACCTGACAGCTAGAGAAAGGAGACCAATCACGCTTCTCGGAAAGTCTCAACTCAACGCGTCAAGAGGCCAACGCGCGGAGGTCAGACAGTTGAGGCCCACGATGCACACCGAATATTACCAATGTACACTGATGCGGCGCATAGTCGAGGCGACAAGGATGCTTTGCCGTGGGATGAAGAATCGAGGAAGGCTCGGGACGGGGAGAAACATCAGCGAGCATGAGCGCGCCATGCGAAGGTGGCAGGCAGGCGCTTGCTCCTGACCATCACTGATCCGGGCGCATGCGCTACAAGGCTTGGGTCACAGCGTCTGATTGGATGGCTAATTGTTCTGTTTCGCTCTGATACTTCACCTCAAAATGCCCTAGCTTCGGTGTCCACAGGGAGGTTGGCCGCCGCAAATCTACAGCCCGTCGAGTCTGACCAATCAGACGACGCGCGCTTTCTCCCTGCCTTGTCCTTCTTAATCTCGCTGACCAAACCGGATTCCACTTTTTTGCGGACGAGGGCATTAAGAACCATTTGCGCGTAGGCACGGAGTACGGGGGACTGTAGCCAAAGAAGAAGCTAGAGAAGTCGTAGAGTCAATGTGCGGTGTGGTGCCTTGCCTGTGATCGTCTCGATGCGTAATCCGCGAGATGCATTTCGGTTTGCCGCAGATGAATCTTCACGACGAGATCCAATCAGGTGTGGCTGACGAAAAGGGCCGTCTCCGTCTAGACGCAGCAACTCGTACTCCACTAGGTACATCTGCACCACTCAACTGAGCCACGCCGCGAAATGACAAACCTTGAACTCAACAAGTGAAGCATCATGCCAGAGAAGATCACGTCCAAGAACCTCTCGTATAATTCGACGCTTCCGCCCTTCCTAGCCCGTCTCCACGCACAGGCAGCAGGCTCGCAAGGCCCGGATCCGCTCCTCGCCGCCCATAAGAGATCGTCGAAGAAAAGATCCAGCAGTGAAGAGGCTGAAGACGCGCCGCTGATCGTTGACGAACATGGAAACAGCGTAAATGTTCAGATTGAAAAGGACGGGACGGTCAAGGAAGCAGAGCTGAACAGGGCCGGGCATGAAGATGGCCGCAAAGCCGACGAGGCGGCCGAAGAGAAGCGTGAAAGCGATGTCAAGTCCTCCATCGGAGTGCGGAAGCGCAAGGTCGGCAGAGTCATTGGCGAAGACACCTCTGTTCATCAGGACAAAATCGATGGCGGGGATAAACAGAAAGCAGCAAGCAAGGAGGTGAAGCTCGACAAGAAGGCCAAGAAAAAGGCCAAGAAGATCAAGCTGAGTTTTGATCAAGATGAAGGCTGAGGCAACGCAACAAGGACCGTTTCCAAGCTGAACTGGAGGGGACACCAAAAATTTCGCATTTGCAACGGCGCAAGCGACACGGCCAATCCAACGGAGGGCACGCACGGCGCTTTGGTGAGCAAGCAGTCATGTCTTTGAGCATCTACACATTAAGAAGGTCTCGCCGGCGCTCGCATTCCGAGAGTCACTCCAGCGATGTCTGGGACTGTTACATGTGCAACCTCGAACGATGAAGCCCCCCCCCCCCCCTTTAAAACGTCCAACTCTATCTCGCAAACGGCATGCAAGAACAGCAAGCCAACAACTGGGGGCTTCGACAACGGAGACAATGGCCAACCATGGACAGTAATCTACCACTGGCCAGGGCAAACTATCCGAACAAACAGATAGCAAGGGTCACGCAATATTGCTGATAAGTTCTTATTTGCTATAATATGAACAACACCATTTTCACAACCGCTGCTCATCTATTGAAATGCGTCGACTTCCCCCGTCTATCAACGAAACCCCACCACTTCCCCTCCCCGCGGGCTGTTCAAATTACAGAATAGTTCGAGCTATTGATATCGGTACTCGGGCTTGATGAAATCGGCGAACGTCTTGGGTTCCTCGAATTCAGGAGCGTGATGATGATGATGATGGTCGTCCTCAGGTCCAACGTAGATCATTTTGTAGACGCTGCCGCATTCGGGGCATCGCTCGATAGGGCGATCTTTGGAAAGCTGGAAACAGTGAGAAACGAGCCATCGCACGGCAGGATAGCTGGCACAAAGCCCATGACGAGCTGGATGTACTTACGCCGAGCCAGGTCACAACGTGGGAGTCAGCAGGGTGACCGGTGCAACCGACGTACTGCTCCTCGCCGGCGGATCGGACTTCAATAGGATTCTCCATGGTTCCCTTGCGACTGGCATCAAGGGGCCGCATGTCAAAAATATCGACGCCCTCCATCTTTCCCAGAATTTCCAGACGCTCCAATCCAGTAGCCTGCTCAAGGTCGGTTGGGACGGTTCCAGCTCGGGCACCAGGGCCGAAAAGGTCGTCCTCGGTTCTGATCTCTGTGTGATCAATGCAATATCAGCGCCACTGCCATCAGTTGACATCTCGTCTATTCAATTGGCTTTCCAATTTGTTCCCCCCACCAATGCCACCATATCGCCAGGCGTGGACGCACCATTCAGGACCTTGTAGTCTCCAATCTTCTTTTTCGTGGTTCCAGCGAGAGCAGCAGCTTGCTCATTGGGGGTGTGAGGGACCTTGGCGGCTTCACCTGTGACGAAGGGTCAGATTGTCATCGAACGGTAACGCCAAGAGACGACAGCTGCCGCTTGGACGAGGGAGAGCTTGCGTACGGCGAATGAAGGAGGTTGTGAAGGACCGGGCGATGGCCGGCGAGAAGGCTGCCCTGCGGGCCACAGCGATGGCAGACCGTTGTAAAAGCATGGTGTCGGTGTCGCCAACGTGAGCGAGTTTCCAGATCAGTTGAAGGTTTTGGATCTGTAGTGGAACATACGATGCACGTACCGTACGTACCTACGTGCTCTCTAACCGTGGAGGTGACCCACGATACCATCACGTGATGTCTGTTCAGCTTGCCGCTTTCTGGGAATCTTGAGTAATTGAACGGCAAAGTCATTTAATCAGAGACGGGAGCAACTTTATGACAAGACAGCCTTTTCGATGATTTACCAAAAATTGACATGGATTTGAGCCACGCTTATTTATCTGCTGGCGTCTGCATTGAATCGGACTGGTCTTTTACGCATGCTCGAGAGCATTACTCTGCCAACATGACATCAAAAGCCGATATAGTAGTCAGACTTTGTCAAAAATCTAGCAATGATCTAGGTAGAGTATTCAGCAAAGCAACCTTGACAAGATTTGTCACGATATGATCGTGACTTCAGAATGATGAATTCCAGCAGGTCTCCTATGGACGGACCAGGCAACCTTCCCCCGGCGCACTCAACAGATGCGAGGGGAGCTTCAGAACACCCCAAAAAAAAATATTCCCCGAGACGACAATCCTTCGCCCGGAACACGATTCATCAATCGTTGCCAGTTTTGCGGTTGGAGGTCAGCCGTCGTCAACGAAACCCAAAGTCACGACGCCCAAAGAGATATCCCCACACCGAAATGGAAAAGGCGTCCTCGTGTCTGCTCTTACACCGACCCTGCCTGGGCTCTGAATGCATTTACTCCCTGATAACCACCCGAGCGAGCGGACAGTTGACGTCGTCGCTCTTTCCGAGCCTCCTCATTCGCCAAAGCAGCCCGCTTGTCTCTTGTGGTCCCGATTCGTCTGCGTGGCTGGCGAGAACGCTGAGTTTGAGCTGAAGGTCTAGCCGGCACGAATGCTCGGTAGAGTTGCGGGGGGACTTGCAATTTGGACGTTTTGGTATGGAAGCTCGACAGGCGATTCTGGAACCCCGCAGATATCAGCACAGCCTCGCGTATGACGGGATCCTCATAACTCATGGGATCGCCGGCTTCGCTGTTATCGCCCAGTTTATAAATGATTGTTCTGACGTTTCCACTGCCGTTCTTGCCTGGATGTGCCAGATGCTCCTGTACCTTAAGGCCGACGCGCCATCGAAGGAAGTCCCATGCATCCATGCTGAGGATCTGCTTATCATTCAGGATTTTGAGATCTGATACTCTGCATGCCAGACGGTACATGAGCTCCTTTCCGCAGAGCCCCTCGGGTGGCATGTGTCGCTTGGAGACGATCTGGTTCGGATGGTAGGTGCTGTGGCTGCCAAAGATCTCGCGAATCTTGACATGCTTGCTCATATTATCTTGATGTAATTTTGCCTTTTGCTTGATGGCTCGATTCTCTGGTTCTCGGTCCTTCATGGCCATAAATTGCTCCTTAAGTGCCCGTTCCTGCTCCTCGCGCGCCATGAACTCATCGAGCGAGGTCCATGAAGATTCCCAGTAAGGCGAGGCCTCGGTAATCTTGTCAACGGGGACTCCGCAGAGAAGGGCCGGGGCTACGTAGGTGGTGCCGGTTGGATCCAGCTTGTAAATGTCCTCGACTCTTGTCTCGAACACCTTTGCATAATTGCTCCGACTCGATAAAGACTGTTCCTGAGAAGCCATTCTCCTGGGAAGATTTGGTGGCCTGATCAACTTTGCGGCGTGGGACGCGGTGCAACCACGTTGGAAGCATTGATTAGAGCCACGACTTTGGTTGTGAGAAGGAGGGGCTTTAAAATGCAAGAAAGTAAGGTGCGAGAGTGCAAACGAGAAACCAATTTTTTTCCATAGACAAACGGAACAAGCTGCTCAGTATTTCCGGGGCGAATCCCTTCGAATCCCTTCGATTTGCTTCGTCTTATCAGTGCGAGTCAGTGGATCGGATTCTCAAGATGAGTTGTAAAATTGACGCGAGTTTGGATACCCTGTCAGGCTTGGCGGAGCATCAACAACCCAAGACAATCTTGCAAACGGACCCTGCAAAAGGGATTATCCCTGGTCTCTTCTCAATCAAAATAGCAATGAATTATCTGGGCCCATCTGCGATCCTATTCATCCATTCGATCTACTTGTCAACTGACACTTGTCGTGTGCTTTTCGATCCTGGGCCTTTATGTGAGGCTTCTTGCACTAACTCTGCACGAACCAGATCTTGCTAGATTCGCTTGAATCCCACTACAATCTTCTGCGGAAGCAACTCCTCACAAGTGCTGGGCGCGATGACAAGCAAACAATCAGTGAAGTCAAGAAGTCTTTGGAAATTGATTCTGTTCTTTTCTGCCACGTTCAAAGCGCTGCAAGCCACATTGTGTTATTGACAGCGTTAATGGAAGCTGTGGTTATGCAGAGTCCTCTATACCAATCATTCCGCGTTTGAATGCGAGAATCAGCAGCCGGGTTGATTTTAGGGTTTTTTTTTTTTTTAAATGAAGGCAAGACTCAGCCAATTCAAGGAGATTGGGTCAAGACATGAAAGACGTCGCACGCCTCATCGAAAAAGATGCTGATTACAGCCCTTTGATGCGAAAGAATGAAGACTGATATGATTCTCCGTAGATCTGGGCAATCTATGTTCGAGCCAAAAGTTTGGCTGCCCGATCCTTGGCAATGTCGCACATCGCCTGTCATGAAGTTCAGCTCTGATGATCAATTTCGGCGGGCACGAGAAAAAAATTACCTGCAATGCAGCGTCCACCTCGGCTGCGAAATCGTCCCGGTCGATCCTCACTCTCATGTCATGCATGACATCTCGCCGGCCTCTGCCATTCACAAAGACGACAAATCTGAGACCCGGGAATCTTTGCTCATATTCTTGGTTGAGTTGCGCGAGCTGTTCCTCGGTGTCCTGAAGATTTGCTTGCTCAGCAGCAGACTGTGCTGACAAGGTCTTTTTCGCTCCGAGACGTGGATGCGATCCGACAACGGACAAGAGCGTAGGATTTGGACGGTCTGGCGTCGAGCGCGCGGCAAGGTTGACAAGGGCAACGCGACACTCATCTATGAGCTCTGGGTAGGAACCGTAAGTAGCGGCTTGGACGAAGGGGAGTAACGTGGTGTGAATGGCTGGACTGGGCTCGAAGAGAAGATCTAGAGCCTTTCCCTGAGCAGTCTCGGGGAGCAGAGGAAGTTCAGTGATGGGCGGGAGACAATTAGTCATTCTCTTGGAACTTCCTCACTCGAGGATCCAGACAAGATAGTCTCAACGCGGAATGCAAAATGCTCATCAATAGAAATCCAACGTTTCGGAAATGCTTGATGATGCGATTGTGACTCTGCCGGGTGGACCTGGCAGGGCTTTCTCCTGAAAGCCAACGAAGCAGCGCTCTCGGCTCTCAATACCACCCGTAAACTCTCTTCTCCGCGTAATTAGAGCGATGTTCACAATCATTCAAGGATGTCAAATTTCTTCCAAATTGGTAATCAGTACGTGAGGCCTCGGCGCAATTGAGCGTACGAGGAGGAGCGGAAGCTATCACGTGACTGCTAAGTGCGGTAGCTGGCTGATGTGGGCCCCGAGGTAAGATATTTTGAAATCTCAATTAAGAACATCGAGCTTCACAAAGACAATTCGAAAATCCGCGAACAGAGGCTGTATCGCCTCAAGGATCGGTCGCGATGCTCTGTGGAAGTAAGCTCCAATTGAACATATCCCGAGGGGTGTTGATGTAATACTGATGCGATACTTAGTCTCGGGTGAAGCCCCTCAAGAACCCGTCGTCTCGAAAAAATCTGGCAAGTCTCGCAACTGCTTACCATCTATGATGTGAACAATTGCTGACGGCTGATCCACCAGGCATCGTATACGAAAAGAGGCTTATTGAACAGTTTATCAATGAACAAGGAACAGAACCCAGCACCGGCCAAGCTCTTACCGTCGACGATCTTCTTGCGATCCAGTCCTCACGCGTCGTCCGTCCTCGTCCTCCCACGTTAACATCGATACCTGCCTTGCTGGCGACTTTTCAAAATGAATGGGACAATATTACCCTGCACACGTATCAACTGAAGTCGCAGCTTGAGCGTACCCGGGAAGAGCTGGCAACGGCCTTGTACCAAAACGATGCCGCTGTTCGCGTGATTGCGCGCCTGACTAGAGAGAGAGATGAGGCTCGTGAATCGCTGAGCAAGGTCACCATCACCGGAAGCGCAGAAAATGGCCAAGACATGGTCATCGACAGTGTTGAGGTTCTGCCCGAAGCGTTGGCCGAACAAGTAGACCAAGTTCACCAGTCGTGCGTCACCAGCGAGTACTAGCGTTTGATGAGATGCTCCGGTGAGATGCTGACTCTTTCGCTTCTAGATTGTCCAAAGGTCGAAAAAAGCGTCCTGTTCCGGATGGATGGGCGACATCTGAGGAGATCTCGACCTTCTCCCTTGCCGCCTCCAACGCGTTGCCCGTCCAGCAGGCAACCTCGATTGACCGAGAGGGCAGTTACGCAGCATTAGGTGGCCTGAATGGCGAGGCCGCCGTGTATTCAATCGAAGCAGATAACCTCGAGAGACAGCTGCCCGTGGGCCAACCAATTACCGATACCTTATGGTCGGGAGCCAAGCTCTTCTTTGCCACCAGCCAGGGAACTGTGAAAGTGTACGAAGCCGGAAACGAAGTTTCTTCACTCACTGAGCATGCCGGGCCCGTCACAAGCCTGAGTGCCCATCCTGGAGCCGATATCTTGGGTTCTGTGGGCGCCGACAAGAGCATTGTCCTGTACGACCTATCTTCAATGAAGCGCGCTAGCCGTGCATTCGCTGATGCTGGTAAGCTGCCCCATCCTTTGTTGACATGTAAAAACATCAGGAAGCGTAAGAGAAAAAAACAAGGAAATGAAGAGGAAGAAGAGAGTTGGTGACCTGTCGACTGACCGATACAGCTCTCACGGCATGTGCGTTTCATCCGGATGGCCATCTTTTCGCCGCTGGCACTGTCAATGGGGACATCAAGTTATACATGACGAACACGTTGGAAGAAGCCGCTGTTTTCAAACTCGGCGCTCCCATTCAGACGCTCATGTTTTCCGAAAATGGATTTTGGCTGGCCTCATCGGCCAAGGGTCAGACAACCGTGACGATATTCGATCTCCGCAAAGAAGGCGACGCCGCCACCGCAAAGGTGTTGGAAACGGGCGGGTCAGTTCAGACGCTGGCTTGGGATTATACAGGCCAGTTCCTGGCAACGGGAGGCTCCTCAGGTGTGACAGTCCAGCAATACACCAAGTCGAATAGGAAGTGGAGTGAGCCATTCAGGACATCAACTCCTGTTGTCAGCGTCAAGTGGGGCGATTCTGCGAAGAAGCTCGTTGCGGTCAACGCCGAGGGCGTCGTGAGCGTGTTTGGCGTCAAAGAATAGAACCCTGGCCCGCGCCGCCAGGCTGGCCTCGAGCAATGTCAATCGACATCGGGCATCTCGGGTCTGTGTCGGCAGCATAAGGACGGAAGTTGGGGTGAACGTCACGGACACTGGGTTGAATCAGGCGTCGGGCGATGGACATGGAATGTATCTCTACGCCGCCTTGACGTCGTTACGGTGTACTGCATTCTCTTTGTCTTGTGTTGCATCCAAAACATGTCAGGACCAACGAACTGTCGCCGCCTCCTGAGTAGCATCATTTCGTGACACGCATTTGTGCGCTGGGCATTTCGTGACATTACGAAAAGGCAACCAGGTGAAACGACCAAGCCAAAAAAAAATCTGAAGGAGATCAGGCACTCAAGTTTATGGAAGCCAGTGAGTGCGGTGAGCAGTTGGTGGCGATTTAAAAAAAAAAAAAAA
>JMQE01001609.1:0-15583 GCA_000731825.1 Hypocrella siamensis | reverse complement strand
GGGGAAGACAACTCACCTGGCGTTTGTAGCAGCTTTGAAGGTGGCAGCGCAAATTGAATGGTCTTGGGCGGACTCATGCCCGCATACAAATCCCCGTCATCGTCGTCATCGTCGCCGTCGCTGTTCCAGTCAATCTCGTACTTCTGTCTTGTAGTAGTACGCAATGTCTCGTCGCCGCGGCGCGCCTCTTTCTCCTCGCCTCGTGTCAAAGGCAACACGTCTCGCGACCTCGAGGCCATGGCTGGTGTTTGGACACTGACGCCGGGAGTCCTGGGACCCTGCGCAGACGCCGCCGCCGCCGCCGCACGCTGGCGAGCCATCAGTTTGAAGGGCGAGAGGAAAACCTCGCTGCGGAGCGTGGGCGGCGCCATGTCCGGCGACGACATGAGCGAATCGTTACCCTCGTCTT
This sequence comes from Hypocrella siamensis, assembly GCA_000731825.1. Lineage (NCBI taxonomy): Eukaryota > Fungi > Ascomycota > Sordariomycetes > Hypocreales > Clavicipitaceae > Hypocrella > Hypocrella siamensis. Next base: position 15,174 of record JMQE01001609.1, on the reverse strand, counting down.
CTCCGCGCGCCAGAGCTCTTCCCTTTCCCCTGTTGTCGCCTGCGAGTCTTGATTTTGTCGGAGACATTCGTCGCGATTCTGCCCTGTGAGGCGTAGCCTGAACACGGTAATTCTTGTCCAATACCCGATGCAAAAGGGGATCCTTGTTCCGCCTCGGTGTCATGGAAATGTCCGGTAGCTGGGCTGTTCTCTGGGCAAACAGCACCGTGGAGTCGTCTTCCTCTTCATCCTGCAGCACCGTTGTACCTTCTTCTTCTCCCATCTCCTCGCCATCCCTCTTCTTCGTGTCCTTGTTCAACGAGGTCCCACGGCCGGGTACGTCGGCTTTGATAGCCTTAGACGACGGCGGATGAGGGGTACTACCCGACATTTCTGCGTCCTCCAGAAGCGATCCGTCGTCATCGTTGTCGTCGTTGTCGTTGTCGCGGCGCAACGAGGCCTTTCTCCCGTCTCGCGGCGTCGTGGTCAAGTCATCGTGGCTCAGGTCGCAGTCTGTCGTGCTTTCATCTCGCATGGCCGTACTCTCGTCCTCCCCCTCCATGACCGTTGATTCGTCATCGTTGGCGAGCTCCTCGTACCCGGAAAGCGAGACATTGGCTGACGCCTCGAAAAACTGTTTCCAAAACTGCGCATACCGCTGTCAGCGTGGGATGCCTTGCTCGGCTTTTCTCTTTCCTCGCCAAGGCCCAACCTTTGATGCTTCCCAAACAGCACGCGAATGCTCGCCGTACTGCTCAACCACGGGAATAATGCTCGTTGACACAATCCTGTGCGCCTTGCTGAAGTTGTGGTCGATCTCTGCGTCTCTGTCGGTAAGCTCCTCTGCGCTGTCCGTTTATTGGCTTTGCTCGCACCTTGCAGGGTCAGGGTAATGGATTGTTCCAGCTTTTCAAGCTCCTCCATCAAGGAAAGATTGCGCGACGCTGCCATCCCGGGCCCGGGCCGCGCCATCTTGCATGTGTAGATGTGGATGCAAATGCGCGAATGCAGACAGACAATACGTGACGTGCACACGATTACAGATGGTTGAGTCGCGTCTCTCTCTCTGTCTGCTCTCGACTCGACGCGTGTGGAAAATCGCTTGGAGGGGCAAGAGAAGAGGGGCCCGGGGGGGGGGCCGCCTACCGTCGCTGTTTCGATTGCTCTTCGTAAATACTGTAGTGAGACGATAGCCCTTCCTCGAATGACGTCGGCGAGTCATAGACTCCGGCAATCTGGTCTGTCAACGCCAAAATTCTCATGTCCCATTGAACGCCATCTGCTACTATTTCGAGGCTATCTCAGATGCGCATTGCTTTTAAGTCAAAATCAGAAGCTTCCATGTCTGCCATAGTAACCGCCCAAGTCCAGCTTGGTCAGAAGCTGCGCAATCAAGCTGTCATAACCGATCTCGAAGCTCTCGGACGACACCACCATACCCTCCGCTGTCCTTTTGCTGCTCGATCTCGCCTTCTCAGACAAACCGCGGCAAACGGTGATGAAGACGGTGAGCTTCTTCTGGAAATCCGCGTAAAGCCTGGCCTGGTCCGAGTCTCGTGCGGCTCCGTGACTCTCCTTCATCTTGCCTAGCGCCAGCAGCCTCGACTGTTTCGCAAACAGTAAGATGATGGAGAAAATCTCTTCCAGGAGCTTGAGAACTGGCTGCTGTCTTTTGCGAAGAAACAGGGCATGTAAGATCCGCTCGAGCACCTGCGAATGCATGTCCGCGATTTGGCTCGGGCGATGCGCGGCTCTGTCCTCCACGGCCATGTCAAATCTGCTGAGGCGCGTCTGGATATTGTCGAGTTTCTCTTCAAACGCCTGCCACGGGATCGCCACGCCACTGCCCAGAGAATAGGACGCAATGCTACGCACAAAATGCTGCGATTCTCGGACGAACCGATACGATGCATTGTCATGAGACCGATTGTCTGTGCGAGAGTTGGTGTCTCGGTGCAGCTGGCCAACAACGTGAAGCATTCTCAGGATCCGTAAAAGGTGTCGGAAGATGCGGTCGTACTGCAGAAGATGAAGCGGTGAGATGATGCTTGCCAGCTGGCTGGGCGTCGTGTACGAAAGACGCAGGAAATCCAAGGCCTCCAGTGCGTCTGGATCCCGGCATCTTTCAATCTCTTCTTCTGACAAGTCTCGAACCGCAAAACTCAGATCTCCCGGCAGCGAGGCCGCACCTGGGCTTGTACTGTTCAGCCTCGACATCCGGACGCCGTCCTGACCCTGAGCCTCGTACGCTTCGCTAAGCACCCCCATGAGCGCGAGGCGAAGCTCGGAGCTGGCTGGAGGCCATGTGTCGCGCCCGCCAAGCCGCAGACCCATCACGCCGCCTTGTATCGCTACGCCAGCACGTCTCTCGGCCGTCTTAAGCTCTGGATCGAACAGGGCGTGTGACAGGCGACTGGAAAACAAACCTTCACCCAGCAGGTGAAAGTCTCGTTGCAACTTGAGATGCCTTCGTACATCGTGACCTTCAAACAGCAGACGCAAGCTTTCACTGTGCACAACACAGGCTTGGGCGGATGCGATGGCGCCAAAGGACAAGATCGGAACCAACGACCAGTGCGGAGTACTTCTACAGTCAAACGCCGTCACGCCTTCCTTGCCGTGTTTTTGAGAGAGCCTTGCTCGAATCAGGCTCTCCAATGAACCATCATCCATCGACTCAACTGTCAAAGGTTGACTGAGTCGGTTCATGGACCCGAGCAACCGCTGTTCCAAAGCCGGTCGGTCCAATCCAAAAAAGTCCAAATCACAGCTGGCTGCGGTAGTCTCAGATGGCTTCTTCTCCAGCCATGCTTGGTCGACCACAGAGGTCCTCGTGCTGGAAAGATTTTGCTGAAGATTTTGCTGAATGGTCTCGAGGATCTGTTCTTGATATTGCTTGACTCGCTTCTCCAGCTGCAATATCGAATTCCAGTCAAACAACCACTCGGCCTCGGGAGGATGGTGAGACAATACGACGTCTGTTTGTGATAGTGGATGATCTGGGTGGAACTCTCTGATAAAGCGTAGGTTCCTGCCTGTTTCGAGAATAGACTCAGCCATCTCCATGGGCAAAAATTGAGGAACCTTGTCGACATCCAGGCAGAACTTCACATCTTCAACATCCCGCCCGAAATCGTCTGTCAGCACTTCAGCATCCACCTTGATGAAGCCTTTGATCTCTCCAAGGTTCGCTTTCGTGAAGGGCGTGCCAGCTTCTCGCCGCGTCCCGAGCCACTCCTCAACCGTTTCGACCCAAGGGCTTGATACACGCCGTAATATCTCGCAAAACATGTCCAGATTGAACTTATCGCTGAAGTCTAGAGCGGATGTTTCCTGGAAGACCAGGGAGATGATGTACTCGTCCGTGCAGTCTTGGGGAATGCCCTCTGTGAGACCCTGGAGAGGGCGGAGGATGGCTGATGTCTCCTTGATCGTGGCTTGAAGCCGAAGCAATGATTTCGGGTCTCGTCCATCAACAGTGATGCCATGCTCGACCGCTCTGAGAGCCTGCTTGACAGCACTCGCAAGCGCGACAGCACATCGGTTCGACGAAGAAGTGTAGAACAATCTAGCGAAGGCAGCAAGCTTGACAAATGTGGCGCCGCACCACTTTGCCTGGGTCTCGAAGCCTCGAAGTAGCTGACTGGTATAGCCGGAGATTCGAAACTCGGTCAGCGTGCGTTTGAAAGTCCCATCATGATGGTCTTTTCTGAACAAGACGGATTCTCGCCCAACACTCAGCGCCAGTATTGACGCAAAGTATGCTTTGGTGTCGACGACCGGCACCTTTGCGTTTTCCAACTCTAGAGGATCCGTCGACCAGCTCAGCAGTGCGTCGTACACGGCAGCTCCAGATTCGCTGAGGAAAAGAGGCGCATGGGGGGAGAGCTGTCCAGTCTGGAAACTCTCCCAGGTTCTGAAAGCAACTGGCGGCTGTAGGGGCGCTGATGTGTCTGAGTCTATCCACGGGTCAGGACGCGCGTCATCGTCAATTGCATCTGGCGAAGCAGATTGAGACGCCTCTGACGGCTCAATGCACCCCGATTCGCCGGCCTCGCTCGTCTTGTCGACTTGGGGCGCTTTGAAGAAGCCTTGGGTTTCGGGAGATATGGGTGCAAGCGGTGGCAGATTGGGGTTTTCATTGCTCGAAGAAACTTTTGATTCGATGTCAGCTGTTCGTTTTCCCTTTTTTTTGCCCTTTTGAAAAGGAAGAAAAGAGACAGGCATGAATCAAGTACTACTGCACATACTGCCAAAACCTTGTGTGAAGAGCGAGGATGACGCATCTCTCGTCAATTGATCTAGCCAAGTGGACGTCTTGTAGAGGTTAGATATGGCAAAGACGTCTGCCTCGTCGTGGATAGCATCCATGGCTTCATTTTGTGATGCAGAAAAATGAAAAGCTTATTAGGCTTGAGCATCGACAGACCAATCGTGCTGAGGAGAGAGACTCACGACAACGCGCCCGTCGCGTGGGATGTTGCAAAGGTATCCGCATGTTGTCTCGCACTGTGCGCAAAAGGCGGATTTGGCCATGACTGCTCCGTTTTCACAAGGCATTCACACTGATAGAGCCGGTCTTCAACCACCACCTACAAACTATAACTAACCTATGCACATGGATCTACCTCCCCTCGCACGCTGTCACGCCACCAGCTTCAGGTATTCCAGCCCTATTACGCCGGATTGCCAAGATTTGTCGAACCATCATCATCCACCATACTCAACCCAATCACGCGATCCTGAAGCATCTCATAGCAGTGGGGATGAGCAAAGATGCCCCCGAGAAAGCGATCCCGCGGCAACTTTGCCTCTACACCAGCCGCGGCGGCTCGAGACGACGATGCCATGGACATTGATACACCGGCGGCCAGTGAAGTAACCGCATCAGCATTAGTCAAGAGCCGACGACCAAACCTCAACGACTCGTGGACCGACGATCAAATCGCCTCGCTATTCAAGGGCGTCATCCGTTGGAAACCCGCCGGTTCGCTTACCCCCAACTCCTCCAAACATGGTCACGATGGGGGGCAGAGATGCAAACTGCATACCAATACATTGGGACATGAATTAATTCATCTCCCTGGACAGGCATGCATAAACATTTCAGAATGATTGCAATATCGGAACACTTGCGGAATCACGGCTTCGATCCCGACATATACCAGCATACCAGGATTCCCAACATCTGGGACAAGCTCAAGACGTATTACGACCTGGAAATAATTGACGAGCGCGAATACTTTGACGACGAAGAAATGGATGAAAAGTACGTCGAGTTCACCCTCCCCCACACCGAGTATCTCGAGTCCATGAGGTCCAGGGCCCTAGCTGGCTCCAGCGAGGCGCCGACGTCCCCGCCGCAACTGGACCTCTCTCCACAGCCGTCGCAATTGAGGAAACGCAAGCGTTCGGCGACTGTTGGCAAATTCAGGTCTGCGGATCCTGATGACACGGAGGACGGGGCGGATGCGCCTTCGCCTGAGGCCAGACCGATCAGGGGCTCGCGAGGACGAACAAGAGCCGCGAGCCAGCAGGTCAAGCCGGATAAAAACGACACAGCGGACACGACGGAGTCGGAGGATGCCGACGAAGAAGAGGATGAGGATGAAGACGAGGAAGAGGAAGAAAAAGAGGAGTTGGGTGGGAAAGAGGAGGAACGCGGAGGCTCGAGTGAGGAGGAGCAGGAGCAGGAAGATGCACGAAAGGAAAGTGTCGAAGAAGGCGGCACCCCGGTCTCAAGGTCCATGAGAGCGGCGGCACGAAAGAGTGCTGCTGCGAAACTGCCTGCTCGACGGACGACGAGATCAAGACGTTGACTTGTAGCGTTTGGCGGCCGAGAGGAAACGAGGAAATATGGTGAAGATTCAATGTTAAAGCTATGATATCCCAATTGAGACAATGCAAGCCTGTCGGGGCCATGGCAAAACTCGCTTTGTTTTGTCTGAATGCTAACTCATCATGTCCATGTCCTCCTCGACCTTCTCGTTTTCGGCATCCAATGCCTCCCACTCGGCGTAGAAGGCCAATCTCGAGGCCCAATCCCTCCCCGAGGCAAAGATGCTGTCCGTATTTAACTTCGATCGATGCACACGTCCTGGATCTTGTAATTTGGTGATTTCCTTCGGCGGCTTCTTCCGCAGGATATCCCACATCTCAATCTCGGCCCGCGCGCTGGCATACTCATCGTGAAGGTCTGCCTCGTGCTCCTGTTGTCTCTCCGTTACAATGCGCAGTCTGAGAGCTTGTCTGGCGCTTCGCATATCTCGTATGTCTGCTGATGAGTACTGTATGACTTCCTTGATTTCCTGATCGATCTGATGCTCGTCCCTTGTCGACTGTTGTTGCTCACCTGCCTCTGAATCGGCATCGGCATCTGACGTCTCTTCCAGCTGGTAGTCGTGTTCTGAGTCGCTCTCACTTGGAAGTGCCGGGAGTCTCCATATGCCGTCGTCATCGCCAGAGGCTTGTTCTCGATCCGTGTCTGAGCCATACGCTAGTTCCTCCTCGATCTCTTCATAGGCCATGGGTTGATTTTCTGACTTTTTTTCATCGCGGTCCGCCATATCGTCGTCACCGTCGTCGCCGCCTTCGCCGCCTTCGTCGTCATCCATGTCTGGCGGATCTTGATAAACATCGAGCCTGAGCCTCCTGGCACTCGTTTTCCATCGATCTTGACCGTTGGGTGACATGTTCAGGGACTTGATGGCAGCCTTGACGTCCTCTTTCCGGACAACATCTCGAGTGACAGCCGATCGGTACACCTTCTTCGCACGAATCCTTGACATGCTAATGAACAAGGCCGATTGAACCAGACGCCGGGTGATGGAAACTGCCAGCGAATAGAAATCGTCAAATGCCGTAGCCCAAATCGAGGGTGGTTTGTTGTCCACGAAGTTCCAGTTATTACCTGGTACCGAGGAATTCATGAAGACTCGCTCCGACAGCCGCAACCAGTTGGAGACATCAAAGAGTTGCGCGAATTTGGGCAGACCTTCTACATCAGTTTCCGCCTCCTCCAAAGTACCTATCAGGTCGCTCGCTATGGATGGTGTAATGTCCCAATGCCGTCCCCATTTCTTCTCTTCCCGTGATTCTTCCCTGCGTTCCTGACGCGTGGAGATGGCGTCGGCTGCTTCCTCTTGGGCGTGGCAGCATTGCTGGCTCAGCTCGACTGCGGCCGGATACTCAGCAGCTTCCAAATAAGATCGCTGAGCGCTCTTCTTTCGGCTGTCCAAAGCTTCCTGCAGCAGGCTGATGTAGTGCTGGACCTCGATCTCACTTTTGGTGCCTATTCCTGCCGAAATGCCACGAATATTGTATCTCCCTAGACGAGAGAGGGCCTCGAAAAATTGCCGTTTTTCTACAGCAGTCCAGAACGTGAGGCCCAGCTGAGAATGCGGCAAATCGACATCATCTCCTAAAGTCATGCGATGTGCGGCGTCCTCGATATCGCGATTGAGAATGTCAAGGTAGGCTGTATTGAGGAGGCTTTTTTGCCGCTTGAATGGCTGTGGTGGGATACAATCGCTCGCTGCTCGCTTCAGAGGTGGTGACGATTTGATTCGCTTCCCTATTTGAGGCAAGAAGTATTCGGATTTGACGAACGAGGCTCCAATCGAGTCGTCAGTCTCCTTCTTATGCGGATGGGCGCTCTCGTCCCTTAGCCATTTACCTGATTCATCTTCACCATGGCCGGCAGCATCGTCGCCGTCGAGGGCAAAATCCTCGTCGGACTCCATCCCTTACATTGATCAAGGGATGTTGCTGGTCGGCCCAGAATTGACATCGTACCAAACTGAAGTGAATAAGGTATCTATAACAACTGAAATGACCACAGTTCGGAGGCACACACGTTCCACGAGGCGACCGACTGCAACCCGCCAAAATTAATTGGTCTTGCGCAAAAAACCTTTGGGTGTCAAGTAAAGCAGTTTTGCCTTATAGTCACTGCGAGATGAAGGTGAAGGAGCTACGGAGCACTACGTACGTTTATTTCCATATCAAGCTGACATAAGCAAGCACAGCAATTTCCAAAGGAAAAAAAAGTTTATGGACATCAAACAAACCTTTCGTCAAGTGTAGTCGAGCCTCGTCGATCATCAAGCTTTGCCGGCAGTGCACATGGCCTCTTCATGATGTGAAATGCTACGAACATTTGCGAGATGCGTCTTCCGCCCGTCACACAAGGCGAATCCGCCAACATGGTGTCTTGCACCGTACAAGATTCTCACAGCGCCTTTGACACTTACAGCGAAACCAAAGCTTCGAGACTATCAGCGGGATTGTATCCGACACGTGCTTCGGTCATTGAAATGGGGGCACAAGCGCGTAGGAATCTCGCTGGCGACTGGGAGCGGGAAAACGGTAAATACCCTTTCCTCTATCAAAGATTTGACTCAGAACGACTCAAAAGACAGAAGGCTCATGGCAGTGGCGCAGGTCATCTTTACCCAACTCATCGACGAGGTGCCCAATCGTCCAAATGGCGGCGACCGCACCCTCATTCTCGCCCATCGTCGCGAGCTGGTAGAACAGGCCGCGCGACACTGCCAACTGGCGTACCCAGACAAGACGGTCGAGATTGAGATGGGGTCCATCACCGCCTCAGGAAGCGCAGACATTACCATCGCAAGCGTGCAAAGCATCACATCCAGAGATCGGCTGGACAAGTTTTCACCGCCAGACTTCAAACTGGTTCTGGTGGATGAGGCGCACCACATCGTCGCGCCGGGCTATCTCAAGACGCTGAAGCATTTCGGGCTGGACCAGAAGCAGCGGGACTCGCCGACGCTGATTGGCGTGTCCGCCACACTTTCACGATTCGACGGTGTGAAGCTCGGCGCGGCAATTGACGAGATCGTTTACCACAGAGACTACGTCGACATGATCTCAGAAAAATGGCTCTCGGACGTCATCTTCACCACGGTCGAGTCCTCCGCGAACCTGGCCAAGGTGAGAAACGGTGCGTTTGGCGACTTCCAGACGGGAGAGCTCTCCAAGGTCGTCAACACGGACGAGGTCAACGACATGACGGTCAAGAGCTGGATGATCAAGGCCGCAGACAGAAAGAGCTCGCTCGTCTTCTGCGTGGACCTGGCGCACGTCTCTGGCCTGACGCGCAAGTTTCGCGAGTACGGCTTCGACGCCCGCTTCGTCACGGGCGACACTGCCAAGGTCGAGAGAGGCGAGATACTCGAGGCCTTCAAGAGCGGGCAGTTTCCGGTGCTGGTCAACTGCGGAGTGTTCACGGAAGGGACCGACATTCCCAACGTGGACTGCATCGTGCTTGCCAGACCGACCAGATCACGCAACCTGCTCGTCCAGATGATTGGTCGGGGCATGCGGCTCCATCCGGGCAAGAAGAACTGCCATGTCATCGACCTGGTCTCGAGCCTGGAGACGGGCATCGTCACCACGCCGACCCTATTCGGTCTCGATCCAGACGAGCTGGTGGACAAGGCCTCGGTCGCGGACTTGAGGATGATGGGGGAGCGCCAGAGCGCCCAAGAATCCGCCCGACGCCAGGAACTGCCCTCGGACCGAGCCAGGCCATCCCCAAACGACGTCGTGACCTTTACCGACTACTCCTCCGTCCTGGACCTGATCGCCGACACGTCGGGAGAGAGACACGTCCGGGCCCTGAGCCCATATGCCTGGGTGCAGGTCGGACCCGACAGATTTGTCCTCTCCGCCCCCAGCGGATCATACATACGCATCGAACGGATCCAAGGCCCGTCGGCAGAGAATCCGTCGCCCACCTACCGGGCGCTCGAAGTCCGCGCCCTCCCCACCGGTCTGTCAAAATCACCGTTCGCGGCCCCACGGGAGATTCTGACGGCCGCCACCTTCAGCGACGCCGTCCACGGCGCCGACAGCTACGCGGCCAACGCCTTCCCGCACAGCTTCATACATCGTAACCAGCCGTGGAGGCAGCTCCCTCCCACGCAGGGCCAGCTGGACTTTGTCAACCGACTGCGTGGCAAAGCAAAGCCCCTGAGTGCCTCTGATCTGACAAAGGGCAAGGCAGCCGACATGATCACCAAGCTCAAGCACGGAGCCCGCGGCCAATTCGCCAGGATAGAGGCCGAGCAGCGGCGCAAAGACAGATTGGCCGGCGTTTACGAGGCGAGGCAAAGCAGAGAGCGTGTGGCTGTAGGACCAGTCATGGCCTGAGACTTTACGGGCCCTCCTCCCCTGTATCCCTTTTTTTCCCTTCTATTCCTGCTTTCTTTTTTCCCTCCTTCCAAGATTTCAAATCCACTTCCGCTTCAACTACAAACTACACATTCACAGAAACAGCCGGTCCTGTCTGGACATCCAACGCAGCAGCTCACCAAGGGCAAACTGGAACAGTACCTGGAGCAAATGGGGGAAAATGTTGGGATCGGGGTACATTCGACAAACACAGACAGTATCGGCTTGAAAACAATGATTTCCCATCAATGGCTTCAGTCATCGCTAACAAGAATTGGTGGTTCCATCGCACACGGTGGAGGAAAGGTAGGGAAAACAACGGTAGGGGTGGTGTGTGGAAAATCACCAGCTTTGGGCTGGATACATTTACAGGACGGCCCTGCCCTGCATGGAACAAAGTAGCAGACCAAGCCCATAGATGATACCCTGTTTGGCTATTCCCAGCCTAACGTGCACAAGATACAATTCTCTGAACATCTTCGTACGTCATGTTGAGGGTCGGCTTATCTGCCAAACCAAGCAAGGAGCAGCCATATGTCATCTTTGTACTCATGCTCCAGACATCTGCTTTGCCCTGAGGCGCTTGCACTGGAAATATTCGATGGATTCTAGCCCGTCCATATTGACGCAGTCGATCTCGGCACTTAGAATTCATGGGCCATAGTGACAGCAGAAACCATCAATGCCAGTCTTTGAGCACTACACCTTGCACGGCAGGAGTGGAAAGCATAGTCCCGAGGCAGAATTGACACCAATCATAAATCCCATACATCAGCGCAAGTAGCTTTTCTTCTCTTCTCCTCTCTTCTCTTTTCGCGAAAAGGCTCACAAAAAACTCTGCCATGGTCGATCCTCCTGTGTTCTAAAACATTTGCAACAAGGGTATTTCTTCAAGTTTTTTTTCTGTTCCTCATTCATTTGCTGTGGTCCAACGTAAGGGTATAAAGCGCAATAATCCGAGCAATAATCCGATCTGATGGGTGTCGAGTCCAACATGGTTCCAACAATAACCCAAAAAAAAGAGGGAAAAACAAAAAAAACATTTCAAAAGTTGCGTCTGGACGGGTATCGACATCCGGAAAATTTCCCGGCTAATCACGTGCAATGAATTCTCTGACTATGCAGCAAAGAACATAGCTGGTTGGATTACTCGCACTGATTTGTCCTCGTTCGCCCAGGATGAAGGGTCAATGGAAATCCGGGAGCTGAGTAACCAGACTTCAGAGAGTGAGAGGTAGACGGGCGACCGCTGTCTCCAGAGGCACGGGCGTTGTGCCGGGGCGTCGCATCGCCAGAGAGAGGAATCGCCAACTTGTTGTCCATTTGCCTGCTGAGCGGCCGCGATTGCCAAATGTTGTCATCTTCCGACAGATTGACCCCGCTGTCAGTCCAGGGATTGCGATCAGCATTGAAGCTGCGAGCCGATTCAATCGAGATGAGCGATGATCTGGACACGTTGCTGGAGCCTTTGAAGAAGTTGCTGTTCATCGAGTGGGAACTGTTTTTCCTGCGATCCAGAAAAGTAGCAAAGGCCGCCATGCTGCTGGGCTTACGAAAGCGGTCGAGGATGCTGCTTCGCTCGCGGGCAACCTCTGCACCGAATCCCGTCTTGACAGGAGATTCATTTGAGGATGAAGCAGGTTTACGCTGCAAGAGTTTTGAGTCAAAATGCTGAAGCGACTCTTCAAATGAGTCTGACACAGGACGAGGAATCGAGCCCTTGACGATGTTGGCCTCAACGGTGGCGGCGGTCATCTGAGCCTGAAGAAAATCAAGGGCATCACGAAGCCCACCAGCATTGTTGCGAGTGAAGATCCAAACAAGTGTCATGGTCGGACAGCCGTCTTCGGTGATTTCATCGGGCTTTTGGTGAACGGTGACCTCCACCTCGTATTGAGACTTCAGTTTCGAGACCAAGTCTGTGGTGAAATTCGGTGACTCTAGAAACTTGACAAGATCGGGTGTGCGGGCGAGGACAAGCTCGTGCTTGTCCGGCACCAGGGCCAAGAGCTCATCAACGCAATGGGGAACCTGCCACTGCGGACCGGTTACAGTCACCTCATCGCTGGCTTCCTCTGTGCTGGGAAAGTTGATCTTGCAATTGAATCTCTGTTCCAGTTCATCAATCTCGGGAAGACGAGCAATGAGCTCACGGTGGTACAGACGATCCACGCTGGCGGTCTGAGTAGTGTATTCAGAGTCCTACACATGCCTAGAATTAATTCCAAGGACTTCTTGCCGAAGAGCTCTCTCGAGGTAGGACTTACGGCCCGATCAACCATTTCCAAGATCTCGTTCTTGACTGCGTCCAAGTTTTGAGCGTTTCGAGCCGGTGTACGGCAGATGACGTTGTCGACTTTGATGTCATCGTCCTCACGCCCCATGCCACCTGACGCAGCATAATTGTTTAGCAGACGGCCATTTCCGGAAGCGGGAGGGAAAAAAATAGGTCCATACCTCGATCCATTGCATTGGAGAACTTGACGAAAACGGAATGCTTCTTCATGATGCGCTGAATGTGCTGACCGCCAATGCCAATGATGCGCTTGTGATACTGATCGGGAACATGGAACGAGATTGACGCGGGCATCTCTTGTTCAACAAGGGTAAGGCCCTGTTTCATGGAATCATAACTGGCAGCCATCACGTCGATGTTGAAGTTGTATTCATTGAAGCCGTCGAAGATGATCTGAACGTTGCCTGGGGGAATGTTAGAAGAGTGCTTATCTATGCATGATTTAGACGCTGAGCTAATGATGACCGTACTTTGGCCCATTATTTTATTGATCTTGCCGTTCTTCTTGCCACTGACAAACTCTTTATGCTCATTGGCAAGTTCGATTTTTACACGTATCTGACAGGCCGACTGTTTGACGAACTTGAGGTCAGAAATGACGGTTAGGGCAGACTTGACGGCATCGTCCGACCCGGTGATTGTGAAGCTCGATTTATCAAAGGACAAGTCGGCTTCGGCATTGGCGCAGATGTCCGACAACATGGTTTGAGTTTCGCTCGATGTAGGCAGCAATCTCGCTTCCGGCTGTTGGATGTACCATCCGGCACTGTAGAATTGACCAGCCTGCCAAGAGGTAAGCCAGTGAACAACGCGGAGAGGTGGAAATTGGATTGATGCAGCATCCTTACCAAAGACATGAGCTCTTTGACAGTGCGCTCGACGGGCAGTCCTTCGCTGCCCTGGACGCGGACCATGGTTCTCTGGCAAGCCAGGGGAGGAAACATGATGTATGTCCCGTTGGCTTCTAGAATTTTGCGAACCTTATCGAGGCGACTGAGCAGAATACTGTCAATCTTGACAGCGGGTATGGTAACATCTTTCACATAGAGACGAATTCTAGACACGATGTCGTGCAATTTCTGCTTCGCCAGGTGAATCGCCTGGGGAGTTTCGCCGGTTATGAAGATATCTGACGGATCACGACGACTGGCATTCTGTGGGCAGTAGTTGTACATCTGAGAGAACAATGGCGGGAAGTAGATGGCAGTTCCGGTGGTCGACTCGATGAGCTTGATGTTCTTTCGGTGGCGGCCGCACACAAGCTGGTGGAGGGAGAGCTCGATCTTCGTGGCATCTACAACACGGCCAAGCTACCTCAAGGTTAGCACAACCGCCTCACAAGGCACAACAAACTCGGGGGTCGGGGCGGGCTGGCGCGTGCAGGGTGATCGGCCTGGATGGAGCTCTGGCTCATCGTACCAGAGTATCAATGTGGATGAGAACCCGTGTTTTGGCATGCTCAGATGAGAGAACATCTCCGTAAATGGCCACTCTCCACCTTTGGTCCATTCGCAGTTCCGAGTCACCCGTCATGCCATCAACCATGGGGGTCAACTTGGGGCCGAGAAGGAAGATGTCCACTCCACAGAAGAGTGAGATGTGGTCGAAAGTTTCCACCACGGGCTTCTTCAGCACGCCGGCTTTGAGGTCGCACACGAGCTTCCCGTCGATATCGATCGTCGTACAGCGCTGCATTTTCTGTTAGAGGGGCATTTTCATCCTCACACGGCGAGGGCTACTGGACGCAGCAACATCGACGGATCAACTCCAGAAATGAGTTATGCATACCATGGCAATAGGAATCTCGTTCAGTATCGTCTCTCGGCTCTTTTGAACGACCTCAGGAGAGCCTGAGAGGTAGACGGTGGTAATCTGGCTCCTGCCGTTCTTAGTAGCCCGGGACGAAGTCACTACATTTGCTTCAATGGGCAACGGTCCGGCAGCTAGTGTTCGACAAACAGTCTCCAAATTGGCGACAATCTGGGCATGAACGGGCAACTCATAAACCTGGACATCGTCCGGCACATCAGCAGGGTGCGTCCATCGCAGGACAGCATCGGTTGTTGCGTGGACGATATCCTGGGTATCGGGACCGGCGAGATCAGAGGCCAAGGGAACGTTGAAAGAATAATGTATCTTCGCGTCAGCTGCCTGAGCTGAGCTGATGGGACCAGCAGGTTGGGCAGCGTTCTTGGGATGCGAGTTGATATTGTTCATGGGCATGTTGGGACGGCCCATACCGAAATTGGGACTCATCCTCTCGGACCAATGACGCATGTTTGCCAGTTTATTCATATTGAGAAAAAGTAACGCACAAAGCAGCTGAGACTGGATAGGACGCTGGTGACAGGACGCTGGTGACGACAAGAAAGGCAACGAATCAAGGTTCGACCCTGCCGGGTAACATGCCAACAGAAAGGACAGTCGGCAGCGATGTTGGCGTTGAGTAAAAGAGATGGCTGAGTGGTCATCACAGGACAGCGAGGCAAGCCATCAAGATAGCAGGACAGGGAAGCAGCTGAAGAATAGAATCGAATGAGAATGAGATGAAGCGGGTATCGTAGTATCGTAGAAGTAACATTCGATCGTAGCGAGGGAGACTAGGAAAAAGTCCGCCGACGAGATGAAAGCTGGCAAGTCGAATATGAAAAAAAAAAAAAAAAAAAAAAAAAAAAAAAAAAAAAAAAAAAAAAAAAAAAAAA
>JMQE01001608.1:0-10000 GCA_000731825.1 Hypocrella siamensis | reverse complement strand
GTCGTCCCCTGAGTGCCGGAGACATTGCCCGACAGCCTGTCATCCACCGCTAGCAAATAGCGTTCCTGATCGGCAGCCGCGGCTTCATCAGCAGCCATTTCAGCGACTGTCCTCTTTCGTGTTTTGGGTTGTGGGGGAGGTTCAGAGTAATGCAGATGAGACATGAAGTCTAGCAAACAGATTGTTTCCTCTACGCTATGGGTCGGCTCCAGATAGAGTGGAGGAAGAGTTGACAGGAGAATTTGCCCTTCAGCTGCGGGTACATCGTTGCTGCTCAGCTCCATCTTCTCTCTCTTAATCCGCTTGTTGTTCGGCGGGGGCATGCTGGAAGTGGTTGGTGTTGGTGGTACCAGTGATATAGGAGTCGACGGCGGAGCGCCGGAAGGTGCATCAGAATTGACCTTGCCAACAGTCTTTGGAGTGCTGGCTTTGATTCGCAAGTCCACAGCCAAGCTTTCTTGCGTCGGATGCAACACAGTTGTGATGACCCTGGACTGTGCAGCCGACTTGTTTCCAGAAGGCTCTCCTGATGCATGAGCAGGAGTAGAAGCCGGAGCAGGCATGGCTTCCTTGTCCTCGTCAGGTTTCTCCTGCACACTTTGCGCAGTCTTGATGGCAGCTCCGTTTTCCGAAGCCTGACCGTCCTTTGGGAAGGGCACGTACGGTGAAGGGGTAAGGCACTGATTGTAGTTGTGTACTGAGCTAGGGACCACACCACTGGACGTCGATTTTGCTTGGGCGACATCTTTTGTCTGCGCAGCCGACCTGTGGTCGTGGACTTCAACGATCAGACATCCTTCATAAAAGGTGACGTTGTTCTCGTGGAACTGAGGTAGAAGGTCGTGGGGAATGGTTTTCCGTCTGAGATGCTCGAGAAAGACTTTCATGGGAGATTTGTATTGAAACAAGTCATCTTGGGTATCAAATCGCCAGCCCATTGTGTACATGTGGACGATCAGAGACGGAGGCTGCCCAACGAACTTGGCCAGAATATACCTGTCATTGACGACTACACGTTGTGAGTCAGCCCGATTCGCCGGCGATGGGTGAAGGACGATGAAGGATGGAAGCTTCTCAAAAGAAACGTACTATAAGGTGGGGGTGCAACATCCTGGGCACCGACGTCGGCGATTCGCGTGCTACTGCCGTTCCTCAGACTTCTATCCCGTGTATGGCTCGTGACGTCGCGCCGCACTCGATTTGTTGGTCGGGGTGCAGAAGACGTTACGGATCGATCACCAGCCGAGTTTGGAGCCTGCTTGGCGCTCCCTGGTGGATTCTTCGCCGTCATGGATGGCGACGGTGAGGAATTCGATGGTATCGTGCCGTTTTTCTGGATCTGAATACCAGGCGGCGCTTGTCGTTTGATCTTGGTCGCTCCATTCTGCTGAACCGGAGGGCTGGCGGGAGCCATGATGGCTCGCAGCGTCGGCCACGTCCAGGGCCAAGGGTGCGACTCGCGCTCGGAACAGGAGCTAGATAGCCTCAGGACGTGTTCAATATATGCGCGCTCATAGAGAGCCTCGTCTGTTTGGGTACAGCCTGCGCCGGGTTGATCGAGTTGCTTCTCGGCGATGAGAGAGAGTCTTGGACACAACGTGATGGAGAAATGGTGTGGACTGAGAAGTGGTCTGATGAAAAAAATAGTAAAAGTCAAGTCAAGGTTTAGGAGACATCCATGGAGCTCAAAAGCGGACCACGATCCTGCAGCCTCGTGGGTGGGAAAAGGGCTGCTGGCGCAGAGCGTTGCACCCCGTGTGATGACAGGCAATTGAACCTTAAAGGTTTGTCGTCACTGCTGCAATGCTGTGCACACACACGCCTGTGCCGCGGGTTGGCGGTCACGTGGCACGCGCTCCCCAGTCACCACGGCGACGTCGCGGTCAAATGTAGGTACAGCACCTAGTACTAGGTACCTAGTAAGTAACAGGCCAACCACCAGAATAGGCCACCCCTACCTACTAGGTAATTATATCTCATTATTTTAGCGATGAGAGTTTTTTTTTTTTTACTTTTGAATGGTTTATTTTACGTAAAACTACTAAGGGTGGCCCGTTCTAGTGATCAGATTTTTAAGATAATAAGCACCATCTCGTTGAGAACTGGAGCGATTTCTCGATTTAAGTGCGGGCGTCAATAAGTCACTGTTTCGACATCCTTGCTGTCTCACGAGATGAAAGCGAATTGAAAAAATTCCCCTCTTAATCTTAGAGAAACGAAAATGGGCCTTGACATCAAAAGGTCCAAGAAGCTGATGACCCAATTCTTCGCACAGCTCACTATTGAAGTCCCTGGACACGCCGAATCCAGTCGTCGTGGACTCGCATGCCATCAACTACCACGACTCCGCGCCCACGGCCAACGCGCTCTGGGCGTTGCCACCATTTATAGGGCTTTTCGGGCTTCTCAGGCTCTGATTCGCTGTCTGCCAGACCGCCTGATCCGCTCTCTGCACCGACAACAAGGATGATATCATGTCTCATCCAATTCTGAATGCTTGCAATGATGCTACCATTCTCGCCACTCAAAGACTCCTGCAGATAGAGAATTTCAGGCTGGAGATGGCGGAGAACATGAACATGGCCGTTCGGGGTAGTGAACGGCAGTATAGTGGTGGCTTGTTCGACCAAGGTCAAAGCTTCGGAATAGACTGCGTGGTATGCCGCGTTTTTTGGAGAAGTACTATACGCCGTCGTTAGTAACGGGAGATGTGACCGCTCACCCTGTTTGGGAAATGAACCCACATTTGCGCCCTAGCCTCTTCCCCCGAAGGATAAGCCTGGTCGTGGCCAATGTTGGAGAACGATGAGCTGAGAGATGGCGGCGCATGGTTGCTGGAAGCACCGTCTGCCGCAGAGGACTCTGTCAGTTCCGGAGCATAGATCAAGATGTACAGCTTCATCTTGGAAAAGTCGTTTTGTCGGGGCACGTGTGACAAGATTGACTGGCGTTGGGTTAGCTGTGGGATCTTGTTTGGCAGCACGAGGCGTTTCGCATACAGCAAATTGGTATGTCCCATTATTGTCCAGCTCGGAAACCTTGGTATCGGCCGAGACAACAATGGCCACAGTCTTGCGTCTTCTGTCACCCGTCACAGGAGGCCGGTCTTTCTTGGCGTCTGCTTCTTCAGACCACGGATTCTCAGGGTACGCCTTGTCTTCCTCCCGGATCGAAGCCAGCGCCTTGCCCATGGCGGCTCCAGCAGCGGCCACTCCAGCGGCCACCGTCTTGCCGGTTGAATCGAAGAATTGTTGAGGGCTCGGGGTCCTTCTCAATGCGCCCGACATTCGCGCTCCCCATCCCGATGCCGTTACATCGCCCTGAGCTGGAGCTCTGCCTTGGGAGTCTGCATCCTCGTGTCGCTGAGCACGTTGTCGCGGGGGATAATCTGGTCCTCTAGAGTCGCGACCTGTCGCGACGTAGGGTGGATGATCTCCGTAGTCGACACTCTCATAATCCAAGCCCGGCTCGTGCTCGGGACCATCGACATCACTTTCATCCTTGCGCTGGCTCCAGATCCAGGCAACCAGGCCAGCAGTGGCGACGGTGACTGTGAGGGCGAGTGGCACCCAGTGACTCCAAACTCCTCGTCGCGAGGATCCACGGTCGTGCCGTTCTGGTGCCATTTATGCGACGAAGAATTGTGGCATGTCGATGCTGAAATGATGAAGAGAGGCGAGGCGGGCGGCGTTGGCCTTCGAGGCCCGAGATTCTGCCACTGTACAACAAAATATTCGCCTAGGAAAAGCCTGCTGGTCACAAGCTCCGGTCGAAATCGTCAAGGTAGTGCAAAAATGACCTGGTGGCTGGCTGGTGATCGTGTCGTCGTCAGTTGTCAACATTGGGTGGAACCGGAGCTCTGTCGCACCCCAGCAACAATTTGACACCAGCTCGGAAGCGGAGCCGCAACAGGTCCGCGCTTCGAGAAGCTTCAGCCACGACACGTCAGCCACACTAGCCCCTCTCCTTACCCAATTCAAGCTACGAATGACCCTTTTTTTTTCCTTCTGTGTCTCTCTCTCTCAGTCTCAGTCTCTCTCTCTCTCTCTCTCGCTTGCGCGCTGTCTCTCTCTCTTTGGTGAATGGTAAGGGTAGTAGAGGGGCAATCTTGTAATACCGGGGGTGCGGCGCGGAGCACGGAGCACGGAGCACTCAGCAATCGGCACTCAGCACTCATGAGCCTCACCCTGAAAGACTGGTCATCGCTTGATGGCAGCAAGCAGACACCGCAAGCTCGATTCGAACACACCAGACCGCCATCGCATCCGCCCGTCCACATACACGGGCCTGCGCCAGCAGCAGCCAGAATGCCCCACGCCATGTCCATGCCCTCAACCGGGCTTCAAGCACTCATACTCTGCGGGCCGGGATCATCATTTCCCACATTCACCTCAAATCCCGACGAAAACCCCAAGGCTCTCCTTCCAATAGCAAACAGGCCCATGGTCTGGTACCCTATCGATTTCTGTCTTCGCACAGGCATCACAGGTAAGCCACATACCAGCCGCCCGCGGCTCGAAATTTGCCATAGAAAGGGTTGGGCTGACTTGGACCTCAGACATCACGCTGGTTTGCCCTCCCTCAACCTCAAAAGCCATGCACTCTGCGTTTGGCATAAACCCTTTCCTCACTGGTCTTCCCCTCCCAAAACCAGAAATTCTCTCGCCTCCTAGTATGGATCTGAACACCGGGACTGCTGAGATACTCCGTCAATCCGAGATCCGAGACTTGATTAAATCAGACTTTGTCGTCCTGCCCTGCGACTTGGTGTGTGAATTGGGGGGCGACAAGCTCCTGCAAGCCTGGATGGTCCATTCTGCGAGCTTCGCAGACCTCCTTGGCAATGGCAAATTGTCAGCCAGTCATCAGGTTCATCATAGTGGCGGACTCGGCGTCTGGTTCGATACTAAAAGTTCTCTTCCTGTGAAACGTGAAGAAACCGACTTCATCGCCACGGCGCCGCTGGCCGCCAAACGACACGGCGCTCACAAAGGAGCTGTCTCTTCAAATTTGTCCAAATTGTTGTACTCAGTGCCTACGGACTCACTGAATGACATCATGGAGGAGGAGAAATCTCTGCCAATTCGCCACGGCTTGTTGAAGGCACACCCTCGCGTTCGCTTCCACACTTCTCATCGCGACGCTCACATTTATATTTTCCCCCGATGGATCCTGGACTTTGTCAAGGATAATGATCGGCTTGATAGTATCGGTGAGGATGTAATTGGATGGTGGGCCAAGGCTGTCTGGCAAGCAGGGCTGGCAGACAAGCTCAAAATCACTTCGCTCTGCAGCAGCAGCCGACTCAGCGTCGAAGACGACAAGGATTCGGCACCGGGGAGCACACTGACTCCTCTGGATTCTTCGTCGACTTTCTACGGACAGCCAGCGAGGAAGCAGGCATTGATAGCATTGCTTGAGGCCACTCAAGCCAAGGAGTCAACCTCGCAGAAGCCGCCGGACGTGAAAGTTCCTCCCATCCTTGCGTACATACACCCCGCAGAGGAGTCAGGGAAGGCTCCCGTGATAAGAAGGGTCGATACAGCACAGCTCCTCTTGGCCACCTCGCTACAACTCGCCAAACTCGAGTCTGTGGAGGAAGTCGGGCCCGAGGAGGCTTCACCGTTTGCGCATTCTCGAAAGGTCGTCTATCCCGAAGGCGTGAGGCCTCGCACGACAATCACCAAGCACGACAGCTTGGTTGCCGACAACGTTACGGTGGAGGAGAAGACGTCCATCAAGGAGTCCGTGATCGGAGCCAATTGTCAGGTAAAGGAAGGTGCCAAGCTGTTCCAATGTCTTTTGATGGACGAAGTCGTCGTCGGAAAGGGTTGCAAATTGACAAGATGCATATTGGGAAAGAGGTGCGTCATTGGGGATTATTGTGTATTGACGGACTGTGAAGTCCAAGAGAACCTGCTGGTTGAGCCTCGAAGTGAGTTCTTTTTCTGTTTCTTTTTCTTCTTTTCCTTTTCCTTTTCCTTTTTCCAACCAGCTCGGCGGGCTTCGCCCCTCTGACTTTGGTAAATTAAAAAAAAAAAGTTTCGCTAACCGTGCTTGTCCTTTGTTCTTTCTGAAGCCGAGGACAAAGACAACAGCCTGATGAGCTCAGAAGGCTTGGAAGCAACGGAAGCCGAGAGGGACGAAGTGCTGCAAGATGTGGACCGAGAGTTGGCGGCAATCACGGATGTGGCCATCGAGGACTAGATGGGACAGGATCGAGGCCGTTCCATAGCAGGAAATGCCACAACAATCTTCCAGCAAGATTGTGCATCTCATTCGCTGCGAGGGAGTCTCCACTTGAGCAAACGGCGAGTGCAGCAATCTGGACGCCTTGGGTGCAGTTGATTCTCGTTTTGCTCTCTGCGACTGGTGGAATCGGCAAAGCTACAGGCCAGCAAGGTGAAAGGTGATGAATGACTGGAGACAGCCTTGTGATCAACACTGTAATACTTATTGTGGAAATTCACGGTGAGGTTCAGTGTAATACCGCACCGCGGTCTCCATGTCTGATCAAACCATGGCACCCCTCCCTCCCTTCTAATGGATGAAGGCCACCGCAGCTTCTACAACCCAAAACTTCTCGGTCTCCACGGGAGGGGACCAGGTCTCTCTTTTTTTTGTCCCCTTTCTCGTACGGAAGAGACTGACGAGGTACGGGTCAGAGGGTCCGGTCCGCGACGTGACTGTTTTCTCTTTTTTACCTCTTTTTTTTTTTTGCTGAAACCTGACTGCCACAGTCGTTGTACAGACTTGTTAATCACTGTTGACGGACCTTTGGGGGAGGACTACCAGCTAAGACATGCAGTTTTTTCGCATTTGCAAAATTGACTAGGGAGCGCCACCCAACGCAAAAGCGGAATCGTCCATTGCGTGAGAGAGAAACCCACGTTGGCCTTTGCCAGCTTTATAGCAATGTGTCCCCTCGCACCAGAGAAGTGGGCAACAACGTAAGGGAGCGCGAGAGAGCCAACATTCCCGCCCCTCTCCCCCAGCCACCACCAGATCTCAGCAAATAGTGATGCAAACTTTGCAGCTGGAATGGAATGGAAGGCCAGGAAACATCTGTCGAAGTTTAATCAGCACGGTTCTCGATGATCCGGAGGCGGGATATTGAAGAAAGGAAAGGCTCACGGGCTTTGATCTCCCTGGGTGTCATCTCTGGGCCATATTGAAGGTTCACCTGAGGCCCCCCCATCCCGGCAAGCTCATCTCAACCCAAGTCTCGTCTGAGGAAGACAAGGGAACCGATGACTGATATGCAGGGACAGAAGAAACCAGATAATTTCGCTCCGCTTTACCTTGGAAACTTCCAAGGCCCGCCAGTCAGGAGCATTGTTGTCAAGTATGGGGTTGGGATGGCTCAAGGTTTTGGGGGCTAGTGCTCCAGAGCTCTCATCATTGTCCCCGGATCCTGACCCGGCAGTTCAGGGACATGGCCACGCCCAGGGAGGCTCACCGTGGTCAAGAGGGTGTCGTGGACTCAGAATGAGATGATATGATTCTTGACATCCCTCAAGCACCTGCCGACACAAAGACGCAACTTGTCCACGAGAGCATCCTTGTTGCACGGCCCAATTAGACGATCTGCCCTTGCTCGTCCCGGAGTGGTTAGTCAAAAAAGCAACGGCGTCGGTGGCATGAACGCTGGTTCGTTGAGTGTCGGTGTGAAGCGGGGTGTGCAAGGCAATTACACCATAGAAAAAAAGACGTAGCTTCCTGTCCACTTTAAGATCGTTATTTTGTTTTTCCTTTCACGATCAGAATATCTGTGGTGCGACGAGAACACAACGTTGATTCAGCATAACGAATCGTTGCACTCAACGGGCTGGACATGCAACGGCTGTTGGGCGAAGGCTGGTGGTGGTCATGGTTGAAAAATCGAAAGGCTGAAGGGTGAAAATAAGGGGGCCCGGAAGGCCCAGGAATGCTCGGCCTGACGTCGCGGGGAAGGCGGATTCCACCAGCCACGGCCCACAGGGAAGGAGCAACGGCCATTGCCACGCGCCGGCCCAGGGGGTTCTTGTCGTTTAGGTAAGCAGTTGCAGGTCCTCCTCACTACTTCAATCACGAGCAATGAGCGCCTCAGCCGAGATATACAGTCAGCATTGTTCAAGCCGGATGAGAAATGCTCGAGTGTGAAAAATTATGAACAGTCAATCGGTCCTGCCAATTCAATCCGTCAGGCTGCACCTGCGTAGAGTTCTGCTCTCGGCTTCTCGGATCAGTCATCGCTTTCACGGCCCCGGGGCACCAACATCCGGAGATATCTGATCATCTGTTCTACAAATGCTTTGAAAGGAGCCTCGAGACACAAAAGATTCGATAGCTCCAGGTATGCCAAGGGGCTTTTGGAACATGTAAAATGCGGTGGCAGCGGAGCAGAGCAGCCCATAATGCTCAGCTTAGTCACGCTGTGCCATCTTTGGCCGACGAGCCTCAAGATCTTGGCCTATTTAGACCGTGACCAGCGTCATTGTTTAATTGAGGTCTCCAATTTAAAAAGAGACCGGGAGAGAACGAGAGAACGAGAGACCAGAGCATCGGTGAACCGCAGCTGATTTCTAGACAAAATCAGCACTCCAGCACATCGTAGGGATGGATACTTCACGCACTCGGTCACGGACTTACTAGACAGCGCAACTTGACCTGAGGCGCGCGGGACATCTGAGAAACTGACCAAATGATCCAAGCAAACCTTTCCTAGTCGCCTTACATGGGTCATAGTTCTCTGACATTTTCCGAATTGATGTCTGAAGCTGTCGAGAAAATGCGCCTACGGCGCCGGAGAATTAAAAAAAAACCTTCTTCCTTATCATGTCTAAGTCTTAAAGACATTCACCAAGACAATCACTTGTTGCTAGCAGCTTTTCTCGTAAAATGTCGATAGCAATCACCTATTAGACATTGTGATTGCAGTTGAAACGAGCAGAAGCATGATCACTCGAATCCTGAGCAGAGGCTAACCGGCGAGTCAAGGCTCCGAACGTGTTGTCACTACAATTTTGGGTCCTGTCCCTGCTAAATGTGAATAGCCCGTTTCTAGCAGGCGGCACAAATTGGCAGTCCAGAGTGTGTCTTTTCGCGTGCGCCACTCATCTCGCTTGCAGTTGAACAGTCCATGAGACGATGATGGCAAGCTGGAGCCAAGCGGGCACGTCGCTTGAGACAAATGTCAATGTTGACAGCTGATGCGTTGGCCCTAAGCTATTGTATGACCTCTGACTGAACTTGGGCAATGGGGAGGATTATCGTTTGTGAAAGCTGCCAAATATCCAGGAATGATGCGGCCTTCTCTTCCAACTTCCCTCTTTGCCTTTCAATAAATAAGAGCGCCTATCAAGTGTTCGATATCACCGCAGCTTGGCGGACCAATCCACAGAGGGCAAGGCTGGGATACGTGAGACCTACGTCAGCCCAGCACATACGCTTCAACTTTCGTCCCTGGACGCACGCAGTTTGCCGCTTCAATTACCAACTGAGTGTCTGCTAGTGTATAGGGCATCTCAAACCCCCCAACCCCGTGTGAATCAG
This sequence comes from Hypocrella siamensis, assembly GCA_000731825.1. Lineage (NCBI taxonomy): Eukaryota > Fungi > Ascomycota > Sordariomycetes > Hypocreales > Clavicipitaceae > Hypocrella > Hypocrella siamensis. Next base: position 466 of record JMQE01001608.1, on the reverse strand, counting down.
TATCCTGGTTCTCTACTAGATTTTCACCCACGTTGAGCGGCTGGAAATGAGGAAGAAGAACGTGATGTTAGATCATGATCTGTCCTTGAGTGGCATAGCCCCGGGATTTCGTCACTCATGGGATTCTTTTCGGGAAGAAATAATTGTCTCACCAGATAGCCATGTTTTGGAGTGCAATTTGCAAAATTTCCTATTCCGAAATGGGAAGAGGGAAACCGCGGAACGAACTACTTGTAGCCGCTTTCGCTAGTCAAGACCCGCAAGATTGACCTCGCCGGACAGTTGAAAGAAAAGCTGAAAGGGCACAACGTGGGTTTGAAGCAGTAGTTTTGCCGAAAGATCCGTGGCGTCAGCTGCGAGCTTAGCGGCCGTAAATCTCAAGTAGCCGTAGCTCATGTCTCCCCTGGACACATACACCTGCATATGTACATCGAAAACCCCCCCCCAAAAAAAAAAAAAAAAAAAA
>JMQE01001607.1:0-15637 GCA_000731825.1 Hypocrella siamensis | reverse complement strand
TATGAAGGCATGAAGAGTTGATTGATTCAACTATCTAGGGCAGTGCGCGGGACGTGCCCAAGTGGGCAGGGCACAACAAACGAAGCCCTATGGATGCCTGAAAAGTGAGGCTGATCCACATCCAAGGGCCAGTTGGGCTGTGCCCGCAACAGACTGCAACCAAATAGGTGCATGACAGTTGGTCTAGACGCCACGGGCTTCTTGTCCCCATCCTCGCATGGACGTCTGCATTCCTCCCCGCCCAATCAGCGATGATGCTCGTCGCATTTGACAGTCAACCTGGGTGCAGAAGCCAGACATGCTTGATCAAGTATCCGTCTCTCGTGCTTCTGTCGCTGGCGGACCTGTTGATGACACCAGCCCAGATGTCCAGGCTCCAATTCACCATGTATGCCACAATGTGCATCTTCAAAGAAAAGTACAAGGTCGGCGGTGACTCGGTGCGACACCATTTCAGAACCCGGATCGATTGCATGCAATCGCACAAACACGACGCTGTCAATCGACCGCCGCAGAATTGCAACTTTCTGAGGAGGAGCCGAGGCTTTGAACTTACACTCGTCCGGAGGAACTCTCCTTCAGGGCGCAAATACACATTCATGAGGGAATTGCGTGGAATAGAATCTCTGGAATTCAAGGCAAAGCATTCAGATCATTCCTTAGCTTTTACTACTTTGGCTCACACTGTCGGAACGCCTCCAGCCCAGCTACAGCTCCTACGTTATCATTATAAAGATAAGCTTGCAGTTCAGCATCAAATAGGTCCGGATCGCTCTCCCTTGACTTGTTTTCCTCGGCCAAAAATTTTGCGCATTTCTGCTCTGAGAGTTTTACTATGGCTTGATATGGTGTGTTTCCATCACTGTCGAGCAGAAGTAGCGCATCGTTCTTGGCGTTCACAAGACTCTCTATGGTTTCTTTCACGCAGAAGGCGTCCGAGGATTTCTGAGAATCTTCTCTAGGCCTGTCGTTGAGGCTCATGGAGCGCGTGATCTGGTTCAAATGAACCTGCTCGTCGTAGATTGGTGAGATGTGAAGAGATGATATCGACACATCCCCTTCCGGAAGTCGATTGACCGTAGATGTCAGATCGTTCCTCTCTGTCAAAGGCTGAAAAGGGTTGTTCGACTTGGTGACGAAAGAGCTCTTCAAAACTGCCTGGTGATCTTTTGAAGCAATTTCCTGAGGCGCTCAGCGGAATTTCTTCATCGAGTTCAGACTTTCCAAATGCTGCACTAGACACCAGAGTAAGACTGTGAGCGATTGCGCAGTGAAGCGGTGTCTGGCCTTTGGTCAACGTTTGCGCGAGAAAGACATTGAAGCTGCCGCTGGACTTGTGGAAGTCTGGCACGGAAGTCAATTCTTTGGCTTTGTTGATGATGAGCTTTGTAAATCGGCTACTCTTGTCAATTGCGAAGTGCAAACATGTTCTACCATAGTTATCCCGCGGCGCAAAAAGCGCCTCAGAGCAGTTCGAAACCTTCAAAGCAGTGCGGACAAACTCGGCATTCTCCCACTCTATTGCGAGGTGGAGTGGTGGCAGACCGTTGAGTCTACACTTGAGAAGTTGAGGAAGGAAATCGACAATCCAGCCAATCAATGGCTCAAAAGCTTGGAACTCTGTCTTCTGCTTGCAGGCGAGGAAGTGAAGGGGCTGTTCAGTCTTGGCGTCATCGTCCTTGGGATTAGACAGGTAGTCTCGAAATTCTTGTTTGAACTCCTCCGTACGTTCAGGATTTTTGAAATCGACATTCTTCCCAGCAGCAATGAAATCGGCCACAGATGTGACTGTCGTTCTTTTTGACGTTTGATTCGCTTGCATTGATGCAGCATTTTTGCCTACATAATTGCCAAGGCGACTTTTTGATCCCATGTTTCGAATGATAGATAACAGGCTGTGTCATGAGCAAGAGAAAGTATTCTGTGATTCCAGGAGAAAACGGAGGATAAGATCACTACCTAGATAAGCAGTATCTCAGAGAGGAAGCACCTTGGGAGGTCTCGCAATGCCAGAGCCACCAAACGCTCATCACCTCATTTCTGGCAGGAGGAAGCCAAGCGGCAGCATCAGATTGTATGGGAGGGGCAAGGAACAATCACGAGCTTGGTAAGCTAGCCAATCGTTGACCCTTCGGAGGCCTTTCGCAACGACGTCGGATCTTTTCACCCTCTGGTGTGGCCACCACTCCCAAAATCTTTCGTCACAGCTGAAATTGAGGGACGGGCGCCGACAGTCTCGGCTCGCAGGATTACCCAACCGCCTTTCGGTGGGCGCTGGTCAACTCGCATGCTAAGCGAATACAAAAAGCGCATCGATTCGCCTCCTCAAGATTACTTGCTGCTTCCTCTGCACCTCAAGTTACACCGACTTCAGGATTCTATGATCAATACCATCATGGAACTCGACGTGGCGCTGCAACCAGCGGGAGAGAGCAACTCACTGCATACCCAGAATCCTGATGACGAGGAGTTTCGACGCATATTGGTTTTGACCGAAGACGCCCAAAAATCGCCCCTGACAATGAAGTTGACTCTCAAAGAGATACACCACGGAAAATTGAAATGGGAACGTCTCGAATACGAAGGCACTTTACTGGTATTCCAGTTTCACTTCAAAAGCAAGTTGGAGGGCCGTCGTTACCGAAACGCATCCATCACTCTCGAGTTCCACGACGCTGGGGGAAAGCCATCTCATGATCCGGCTGTGTACATGGTCTCCCCTTCGCCGGATCATGATCGATACCTGAACCGGACGACTTGGTCACGGGAGCGAAAAGTAGGGGCCAACGTCAGTGTGAAGCCGCCTTGGGTTGACATTGGAGCCAGGATGGAGAACAAGGATACCAAAAATATCGACTTCAGCGCCAGGCTTTCGACAGAGACACACTGGAGCGAGAAGAAAAGCAGCGGATCAGAAAACACAGTGACATGGTCTATGGAAGAGAACACGGGCAAAAAGGACGGCATCCCCTCCTTCCTGCAGGCTGCCGTGCTACTGCGCAGGACAACAATTGACCCTGTGTGAGTCAAGTTGTGTGTGAAGAGCGAGGTGGACTGGAAGTCGAATGTCTGGAGGCTTCTGCCTGTCAGATCGGATGTCGACAGGGTAATCGACCCTTTCTTGCTTACTCCCGGCGTTACACAGAAAGGGGTAGATAACTCACATGTGACGGGAGTCGTCGAAGAAGATCTTCAAGCCATGGAAAAGCTACCAATGGCGGATTATTACAAGCTCATCCACCTGGCGCAGGAAGAATAGATGTGGTGCACAGAGTCAGACGAGAGGAGCGGGTGCGGGTGCCGCAAGCGAAAGAGGAGGCTGGAAGCCTTTCAGGCTGGTCAGTGAGTAGAGAATCCAAGATGAACTTGGTAAAAAAAAAAAAAAGCGCGCTCGGGTATTTGTCATACGTTGGCCAGCCTTTTGTGATGAATGTGATTGATATGAGTTTTCATTGGACATTTGCGCAGCTGATAAAGCCGTGTAACTCTCGAATGTCCGATGTATTGAATGGCAGCAGCTCTGCCAACGAACCACGTGTTCTTCTGACCACTTGTCTTGCATGGGGATTGCTTTCTAAGTTGATCATAGATTTGTTGCTATTTTTGATGCAACCCACCTTCGCTTCATTGTTCCCGGTTTCAGCCAAGGCTACATTCACTGAAACAGAAAGAAACATGCTCGAGGCCTTGAGAATCATTGCCGCTGATTTGGCAAAGCAATTCTCTGTTCATCAAAGGCGTACGTGCGTGTGAGTGTGTGTGTGTGCACGGATAGAGATCAAGCGCATCGCCTCAAGCTGTTCCCTTTCACACTCGATTCTTGCCGCACGCTCAATAAAATTGCGTTGCTTCAGATCTTCTCCGAGTCTTTCCAAGATCTTTGGAAAATGAAATAGGACGTGGTCTGTTGGGTCATTTTGGATTGAAATGGAGTCGTGGACGCTGCTGTATATCACCCGCCACCTTTGTGTCCTTTCTCCACGTGCTGATACCGCGAGCAGGATCGTATTGATCAATGGTATCGAGTGCTACCGCGACTTGCCGAGCACAACCGAGACATCCAATGTCGCAAATCGAGAGAGAGAGAGGGCAATTAAGGAATGGTTCGAAGATGTCAAAGTCATTGAACTCGATGCCTTTCCTGCCCAAAACGTTCGATCCCAGTTTCCGATGGACGATTGGATATGTCAACATGCTGCGCAGGCGTTGTCCAAGCTGGAAGCCGTCATTCATGTGAGAAACTCGGCAATCTATTCTGAAAAAGTTAAGAGATTAGACGTACTCATCCTAAGCCCAGCGCTCCATGTGCGGTCCCGTGGTCTTTATTACAAACAACGTCGGCGCTGCATTAGCAAAGCAGGTCAGCAAAAGACGTCGAGAAAACCGAGGGAGAATGGGAGTGCCAAAACTGACGCGAAAATCAGATACTTTTGCTTGCCTTCGATCCAGACAAGTTCCACGTGCTAGCCCACAGGACAGTCGCTTTGGTGAGCCCACTTCCAACAGTCCCTCGCTCTTTCCCCGGCATTGCCTGTTGTGCTTACCAAGATGATCGACAGTTCTTGTTTGGCTATCCCCATTTCAACGAGAAGATACATGAACATCACCGCCGAGCGAACGTCTTACAACTCTTACTCGACCATGAACAGTGGATTCTCCCTGAAACTTTCACTGGTCTTCTTGACAAGCTCCCTTGCGTACTCTTTGCGACGGATAGCGATTTTACTGCCATTGAGTCAAAGTATAATCCGATATATGTGAGTATCTCTTTGTACGTCGACTTTTATTTGTAGAGAGAAAGTGTGATTACTTTCGGGGCTGTCATGGAATATGGAAAGACACCGCTGTATCCAGGGCAAGTCTGAGAAATCTTGCGAGTCTGGACTGACAGTTCATTAGTTGCCCGCTATTCCGATCGACTTTGAGAGTCCGACTTCTGAACTTGAAGACGCACTGATCACAATTGGAGGACTGATTGACAGACGTGCTACACGTGCGTCACTTTCGTCTACTTTTGGCTTCTGATCGTCGAACTTGGGCTGATTCCGCTCTTGCTCTAGAACTCCTTCCGGCATACGAGTCCTTCTTAAGATGCTGTGCCAAAATGGCCTCGGAACTTCGAATGCCAGGTCCCAATGTAGAGGACATCAAGTCATGCTCCTGGATGCTGGAGCATCCTGTCTTCCAGCAGTGGCAGCAAGCAGACACATCACCGATACTATTCATCACAGATCCTTCAGTCCCGACAAAGACTGCTATGTCCTATTCAATACCGTATATTCTAAAGAAAGCGGAACGTCAGCAGTCAAGCACTGATGAAATAATGTGCTTGGCTTTCGACTTCAGTCGATGCTATGCCCGTCTCAATGCGGAGCATGACTTCGTCGCCTCGTTGATCCACCAGTGTCTAACACTGCGCCCGCGGCTTTTTAACAACGTCAGGGTGATATGCAAAATGATAGCAGACCTTCCTTCTCTGTCGGTATCGTGTGCTCAACTGTGGTCTCTTCTCGGTCAGCTTTTAGCCAACTTAGATGACCATTTTCTCTGCCTAGTTGTTGTGGTGATCGATCAAGTTGCAGAGGCTGAGGCGTGGAAACTCGAAATATGCAAAAAATTTCTCAAATTGCTTGAGAATTTAGATTCTCCACCTCCACGAAAGGGCGAAACCTACATACACGATGTTGAATATACCAAGAAATCCCAGAAGCTGAAAATCATTTTGACGGCACCTCTCGATGTCGGGATAAGTACGCCACTGGTCATCAAGCTTGAGGACAACGAGGGGCCCACAGCAGCTATTGAGCGAGCTTTATTTCAGCAGCTTCCCCGTATTGGCTCATTGATATCCACCCGGATCGACTTTGTGGGAGAACTTGCCAAGAGAGATTATGCCTCGATCTCTGACTACGTTGCCAATACAGTCAAAGCGGCAATGATAAGGAACACCAAATTTCAGACCACGATGCTTGCGTCAACAAAGAGCTTGAGATCCATTGACTCAGCAAACTCAAGTGCTGAAGTGTACATGCTATTGAGCAAACTTGAGAATTTCGACTTGGTCAAGCAAGCACTCAACTGGATCATTCATGCTATCCGACCTTTGACTGTGTCAGAGCTATCAGTGGCGATAGCCTTGTCGCTCTCCTCCAAGAGTGGCGAGAAGTCAGAGGCAAAGGGTGACGAGTCCAGAGACGCACTGGACTTGCTCGAGGACAATCTCCCCTGGGATCTTCGACGCGACCTCCAGGTCATCATTGGTGGCATCATTCATGTAACCGGCCCCCAGGGTCACGTTTGCCTCATGCGTAATACTTTTCGGCAATGGCTTGAAAGCGTCGAAAGTCTCTATATCCCTGAGTTCCATACATTCATCACCACCAAGTGCCTTTTCTATATCTCCAGTCTGGCGAAATGCAGAGACAAGGACTCAAGAAACTCTGGAACTCGGGCGAGGCTCTTCACATTTCTTGAATACGCGGACCTGAACTGGACAGAGCATTATAAGCTTGTCTGCCATCCAAATCCCACCTTGGATGCAACGGCTGCGAAATTTCTTATGTGCGGAGACGGGTCAGCTTGGCACAGCAGAGTCGCAACAGAGGCCAAGCAGCTATTCGTTAACATTGACCAGAGTCCTCTGGCAATGGCAATTGAGCGAGGACTCCTGCGCTTGGCGCAACGCTTGGCGCAAGAGTCTGACCGGTCATCTCTGAAGGATTTAGATCGTGAGCTAGCCCTTCAAGCAGCAATTTGGCGCGGTGACGTCGCCGCTTTTGAAACAACCTTTCCTCTGGTATGTCCAGACAGTGAGCACAAGTCCCTTCGTTGTGCTGTCAATCTGGCTGGGGAATACGGCCGCACCGATCTTGCAGAAATCATCATTTCAAAGTCGAAAGAAAAGCATGAATTTACTCTGGCCAAGGCAGAGGATTATCCATGTCTGATTGCAGCCAGAAACGGCCACACGGAAACGCTCAAAGCATTGCTGAGGTTGCTTCCTAAGGATGCTGGCCTTCAAACAGACACGCTGTCCCGTAGCATTGTTCATTGGGCGGCAGCATGGGGGGACGCAGACCTTCTTAGGGAGCTGCACGAAAGACATATGGTTCGTCCAACTATCTTGTCAACGGATAGCCAGGGCTCGACGCTTTTGCACTTGGCTTCAGCGGCGGGATCTGCGGAAAGCGCCACATTTTTATTGGAAATTGAGAATGGAATGCTCGAGAAAAGAGACGGTGACGGCCTCACAAGCATTGAGCTAGCCGCAAAAGAAGGCCACCAGGCCGTCGTCCGCGTTTTCATGCAGACCAGAGCAGATGTATGGGGTGGAGAAGATGGTGTTGGTGTTCTATGTAACGCCCTAGAGCTCGCGGCCAGTGGCGGCCACGTACCTGTTTTTCCCCTAGTCCTCGACAAAATTAGGGATGCGGGTAAGGTTGGACAATGTCTCAGACATTGCCTGGCCGTAGCCATAAACGCTGGGCATAGCGACACCGCCCGTTACGTACTTGGTGGTCTGACGGATTTTCAGCAGCCTGATCAGATGCAGCTTCTCGACTCCACCGCACTGTGCGCCAACCTAGAATGTTACAAGACGCTCACCCCAGAAGAGGCTTTGCCAGAATGGTGCTTGTATGTTGTTTCCAGGGGCATCCTGCACCGTCGAGCAGATATCGTCAGACATTTTCTCAATGTCGTCTCCAGAACCCAAAAAAAACCGGTAAGTCGCAGATTCGCCATGCTGTCCAGGAGTATCATCTGCTACGCAGCCATGTCTGGCCCCCGAGCGGTGATGCGGGAGGTGCTGCGATGTACTCAAATGACTGAGCTTCTGCACGAATTGAGCCTCACGAGCGAGAGTCCATTGAATTTTGCTGTCAAGAAGAGCAATTTATCGGTCGCTTTGGAGATACTGGATAAAATGCCTGCAAAGGGGCAGCGGCCACATAGGACCCTCTTCAAAGCAATCGAAGGGATGCCTGCTTCCATTGTGCCAATGATGGACCTCCTTTTAGACAATGGATGGGACATCGACTGTCTTGATGATGCTTCTGGTAACACACTGCTTCATAAAGCTGCGGAGGAAAGACAAACTCAAGTGGCTGGATTTCTGCTCAAAAAGAGCAGAAAACTTTTGGACAAGACGAATCTCGGAGGCGACTCTCCTCTTCACATCGCAGTCTCAAGAAGTGACGTAAACACTGTGAAGCTTCTCCTCGACTCTGGCGCAGATCCAAATTTGCGAAAACACGTCTCGGGACGTTCACCATTACACGACTTGTGCAATCTTGCAGTTGATGGCACCGTGGCTATCCTTGAAGAATTCGCCAATCCCAAGAGAAGCTGCCCAACAGACTTTAGTTTGCCGACTTTCAATGGAACTACACCACTTCATTATGCTATTGAGCTAGGTGACCCTGCATTCATCAGAAACCTGATGAAACAGAAGCCAGACCTGAACGCCGGGATCACCGAGTCAGGTATTGTCCCCCTAATGGAAGCCGTGACAAAGGGGCTCGAATTGGAAGTCATCCAGCTGTTCCTGAGACCGGAAGCAGGCGCAGATCTAAACAAGCGTGACAAGGACAACATATCGATCCTGGATAGAGCTATTGAAAAGGAAGACTGGCCAATTGTCCATGGGTTGGTCAAGGCCGGATGTGCAGTCAACCCTCAAGACACGACAGATTGTCCGAGTCCATTACATGCCGTAATTGCAAAAGAAAACTTGCCAACGCTGCAGTTTCTGTTACAAAATGGAGCAGACCCAAATTTCTCTGGGCAGAATCGTCTTCCACCCTTGGAATATGCCCTTGTCTGCCAGAAGAGCCAGAGCATCGCCATGGCCATCTTGGAATCCAGCAACTTTGACCTCGCCAAGGACCCAGCACAGTACAGTGTCGGCTCTTACGTGCACGCAGCTATTTGGACTCAGTCGATTGGCGTCTTTGACTGCCTCGTCGCCAAACACGCAAACACGCAAAGAATCGCACCGTCCTTTGGCAATCCCATTCATCTTGCTGCCGCATCCCTTCACACAACTGCTGATTGCCAACACGTGGTGGAGTAAATCGTGCGACATGGTGCTGATATCGATCAGGCAGATCTGGGGGGACGTACGGCCCTTTCCTTGGCGGCAACAGCTCCCTGTATTGACATCACCTTTCTCCTGGACCTCGGAGCTGATCCGAATTTGCCTGACCGGCTTGGAGCTACTGCGCTGCACTACGCTGCCCAAAAAGGTAATAATTCTAATCTGAAGAGGCTCATCGAGAGGGGCGGAGACGTGAGGGAAAAGGACAATTACGGCCGGAGCGTATTGTACCGCGCCGCGGGAAGTGGCGATTACGAAAAATTGATGACGGTCCTCAGTCAGCTACCTCAAGATTGCCGACATGACCACCTCGCGGCAGCTTTATTCCCAGCAATTGCCAAAGGAGCGGGAGACATTGTGAGGACAGTTGTCGGAGAAAACCGGATCGATTTCCACGCTTCCGATCGCAATGGATGGACAGGCCTCGAAGTAGCCCAAGCGTACGGAATCCATGACCAGCTTCTCGAGTTTGATCGAGAGGCCCAGGAGCCCAGTCAAGTCAACAAAGAGGGAGGAAGAGTGCAACCGTCAGCATGGAGCGCCGTTGACATCAGTCCGGGGATTTATCTGTCCAGTGATTGTCAGGAAGGATCCATCAGAGGTGAGGCGCTGCCACCAGTCCAACAACTAAACCCCAAAACACCACATTGAGCAAAACTCATGATGATCACAGAGACAATCAAAGAGCTCGCCAAGTGGATGCCCGTCAACCTCAGGGCGGATGCGTGCATGCTTCCTCATCCCGAGACGGGAATATTTTACTTTGAAGTGGCCATCCTACAAGGCAGGTAAGCAAGCACCACTCACTGCTGACACTACAATTTTCAGGCATTCCCATCCTATTGTTGACCTCGAGAATCAGTATAATCGTGATTGGCTTTTGCGAAGAACACGTCGCGCTCGATGATGTCCTAGGATTCAGCCAAGGAAGTTGGGCCTACTACCCAGTGGAAGGCGTTACATACTCTGGCAGCAAATTATCCGCATCGACCTACGGAGGGGGGCCACGCGAAATTCGTAATGGCGACTTTGGTGAAGAAGAGGGAGCAATTATCGGATGCGGCGTGGATTTTCGGCAACAAGTGGCTTTCTTCACTCTAAATGGAGAGAATCTAGGTACAGACTGCGAGCCAGACCCCCATCATTCTTTCTTTCCCTTGCTGTGCTGTCCTGGATTGTCGCAGAAAAAACGTTGAGGGAGCTGACGCAATCCTCTGTATTTAGGAGACGTATTTGACATTATTCAAGGGCAGCTGTATCCGGCTGTCTGTCTGATTCCAGACACCAAGGCAGGGCACGTTCGTGCCAATTTTAAAGGTCCATTCAGGTATAAGTTGGAGGAGAGAGTGGCGCGGGCAAAGAATTGTTTAGCTGGCTGAAAAGCGAAGCAAGCAAGCAATTTGATTGGGCTTTGTGTCATGTCTTTGGCTTGCCTTGTCTGAGAAATGGTCATCTTGTCGTACATTGCACATTTTGCGGCTATGTAATTTTGAGTCGTCGTTGCCTGTTCCGTTCCGAGGCATAGCCTTGACTTCAGGCGACGATTGACCACTCTCTCTTTCCCACATCTTCCCTTCCTATCATGATTGCATCTCTTGGTTGGAAAAAAAAAAAGACAGTCACATTCTTGGCTTATGTATTGTCGATTTATTGGTGTTTGTAGAGCCACAGTTGCTGACGACAGTTGGCCAGTCCAATGTGATTAGCTCCGCGTCATCGTGTGAACAACAAGGCAGGCATCATCATCATCATCCTCGCTCGTCACACCGGTCACTGTGTGTGTTTATTGGTAAACAATGACAAACATTGCCTGCCGGTGGCAAACAGCCAGCAAAGGACTCGCATCCATGTGTCCACGACAAACAGAGAGGAGGGGGGTATCATCCATCGACTTCAAACCACACCGATCGGCTTCGGTGTCCAGGGCCCTTTGTACAAAGACCACCCAGAGACGGCATCGGCCATTTGTCGATCCCGCTCATCATGTTGCGCCACAGCCTCATCCTCGGGGACAGGCGCATCCATCTGCTCCGGTTCAGCCTCAGCCTGCTTCTCCCCCGGACTCTCCTGTTGCCTCGTCATGACTTCACTCGACAGCCTCATGCAGCGCAAGTACACGAGGTTCCCTGGCACGTCACCTTGCACTTTCTTGATGGCGCGCAGCACCGTCTCCTTGTCGAAGCGAGCCAGCGACTTCAAAGTCTGGGCCATCTGCTTCTCGTCATCTCCGCCGCGCAGGTACTGCATCACGGCCTCCCTACACGGGTCCGCGGGCCTGGCGGCCTCGTCGTCCCAGGTCAGGTGCTTCCAGTAGTAGTCCCAGATCCAGTCGAGGGCTTTGCAGGTGGCGGACCTCAGCTTGGCCAAAGACGGCAACTGCTCGTGCGTGGCCTGATGACGCAGCTCTACAAATGTGGCCGGCAGTCCGATGAGTTCGGCAATCGAGTACATGCTCTGCTTGCGCAGTTTGTCCTGGTGCCCGTCCAAAAGGCCCGTTACGAAGCTGGCGACAAAGAGAGCAGGGAGAGAGAGACAAAGGACAGACCAACACGTTAGCCAGCGAGTTCGATTGCCACGTGTCATTCGGTATGTCTCGTATGCACATGAAGCCATGGGGCGAATCCTTGACAAACAAAAAATGCGTGAAGCATCATGTACGGAGAGCGAAGTCAAAAGTGGTTGGTGCTCATCTCAGCGCATGATGTAGATCCTTGTAGATCCTGAGGATGTGCATCTGTATTCGACTTCGCCCTCCGTACGGAATACATGAAATGAAATAAGGGCAAAAAGCAAGCATAGCATGTCGAAAAGAGGAGGGAAGGGGAGAAAAAAAACAAAAAAAACAAAAACCAGGACTACCACGTCAACCACGCACGCCCAGAGAGCACGGCACACAGCAAACCCCAGCAAAAATAGCGCATATCACGATACTCCAACCAATATGGAAGATGGAGGGGGGAAAAAAAAAGAAGGAAAAAAATGTCAAGCTCACCGACTAAACGCAGCCGAGTAGGCCGCGCGCACAGCAAGGTCGGTCCCAACGCGCGTCCTCTGCTCCCCGTCGATCACGACACAAGCGACAAAGAGAGCCGTCGACTCCACCATATGCGGACAACTACCACGTTGCATCCACATGGAGACGCGTGCGACCGCCAGCCGCACTGAGTCGTCCTCATTCTGTTGCAGCAGCAGCAGCAGCTGCTGCTGCTGCTGCTGCTGATGGTGGTGGCTGCCGTCACTGCCCGCTCGTTGGTCCTTGTCGTGATCCCTGCCACCGCAGTATTGAGGGTAGAATTGGTCGCGAACAAGGACAAGTTCGTGGCGGGACCGCCACGGAGTCAGGATATACTGGACCATCTATGCGAGGGGGGGGAAAGTGGGTGGGCGTGGATGGACAAAGAGGGAACAAACAGGTTAAGAGAAGAAGAAGAAAAAAACCAAGGATGGTCGAATTCGTATAATGTAGCGAAGAAGAAGAAGAAGGAAAAAACCGACTTGCTCAACAAAAAAAAGGTGGAGGGTTTGCAGCCAAGTACCTAGGTAGCTAGGTAGCTACCATGCCTACCTTACCTACTAGGTACCTCTCTCTACGCGCCACACTGGTCCTCGTTAATTCCACAGGAAAAGGCAACAAAAAAAAAGGAAACGCAAAGGTAAGGAGAAAATTATAACAAGCGAAAACGTCAGAAAGATGGGGGCCGGATGTGACGCTATAGCCGCCTGAACGAAAGAAGAAGAAGAAAAAGAAAAGATACAGCGACGATCCGTCCGACGGCTTTGCATCCAGTTGGATACATCCTGCCTTCACATCTACTACGGTACGTAAGAATGCACCGTACCCTTGATGATGGGACCCGCCATACTTGTAGCACGTATTGCTTACGGTGTGTGTGTGTGTGTGTGTGTGTGTGTGTGTGTGTTTTTGTGTTGTGTCGTGTGTGCGTGTGTGTGTTTTTGTGTTTGAAAGAGGACAAAGAGAGAGAGAGGCAGTGTTCTTGACCTGCCTGTCTGGGTATGGATGCTCCGCCCTGGCAAACACGACCAGACCACTATGAAGCTAAACCTGGAACCGACACGGGACAAACCTACACCAAATATGCACGTTCTCCCATAGTGTTGTATGATTTATTTTTCTTTCTCAGTTTTCGGATGCAGGCTCTCCGGCCGGCTTGATCCGTCGAAAAGGATTCAAGCCAGACTCGCCACTCAGCTCGTTACTGCACACAATATACGAGTCGTGGAGGAGTCCTTGAGGAGCCCTTGAGGAGCCCTTGAGGAGCCCTTGAGGAACCCTCGAGGTCACCATGACGAGTCGTGCGAATTTGTCATGCGACATCCAAGCTCGCTCGCTGCTCCTTGCGGCGGGTCCAATCCAAGGACCGACAGGAACGAATTCCGCATCGTGCCCCCCTCCCCGCGCCCGTCTCTTCTCACCATGCTATACGATGCTGTGGGACATGTCTGATTCGGACCTGTTGCAGAGGTTGTCGTGGCATGAGGGTAGCGCGCGTGTGCGCACGCAGTGAGTTGAGTCAATCAATATGACGAGGAAAGGAAGCACCGACTTCAGACCGACTTGTGATGCTCTTCCAAACCCATTGTGTCCGCTACGGAGCTATGCACGTATCTGGCATGGCACCTCCATGTCTTTCTTCTGCCCACCTGCCAGCATCTGCCCTGGGTTCCATTCAGTTTTCATGGCTTAGCTTCATTTCACGTCTACGTAGCCCTATTGCGAACCTCGTGTGATTCACAGTTCGGGTTTCCAGAAATTTTCGACGTCGGATTCCACGGCGGGCTGCTCTTGAACCGGGCTGTTGATCTTGGGAGTCAAGGATGCCTAGGCCTCTCTATATGACACACTTTTGTTCCTTGCAAGAGCGGCGATACAAGGGCAACCGCCATGCCTGATCAGAATACTGGTCGGGATCGCCGCACTTGACAGACGTCGGGGGCACATGGGCCGTGAGACTTCCGCAAGTTCCATCTCATGCTTAGGCCACAGAGGCATGACCCATACCGTGCTCGTCCGAAGTACAGCATCGTCGCCTTCAAATTGGGTGGGTGCGGTGGATGTCGAGAGAGACTGACCGCAAAGTGGATTCCTTTCATGCCAATCCACGGTATGCGAGATAGAAGTCTGTCACGATCCATGGCAAGAAAGTATCAAGCTCGGCTTTGAAGACAAAGTCGGCGTTGGAGGCATGGAGACTGGAGCGTAAAGCATCCAGCACAGCCTTGGAAGCCTCTTTCAATGACACACAGAGTTTTCAAAATATATCCAAGGAAGTCTTTTGGGGAAAGCCGGTCCGAACAAAGCACCCTGATGAATCGAGGGGAAAACCTTGGTACCTCGCGGTGCTTCCAACGAGGAATCCGGCCTCTTGAATATTGTAGCGCTGGTTATGGGGAGGCGAGTCGTGTTTGGGATATGCGACGAAAGCTTGCTTGTCCAGGCATGACGAAATGGGGCTTGGCAGCCATGAGATCCTTGGGAAGCCATGTCGACAATGCTGCCGCCCTGGTTAAATCTTGGCGGCATTTCGCAAGGCGAGCAAACTCACCGCAGGAGCATCAGGAGGGACCAGGAGAGGAGGACTCATTCGTATGGACGCAGCCAAAGAGGTCGTTGTCAGACGACCTCGGGTGCGGGCTGATGGAGACGGGGCCCGTCGTTAGCCTCACGCCTAAATAAAATAAAATAAAAACCATGTTGTGTATGCAGGGGACCTGAATTTCCACTTACGAGACCACCGCAATGAGGAAGCTAGCAGGACAGGATTTCGCCGTCAGCCGCCCTGGTGCACTTTGTCAATACCGACCATTTAATCATGACGGCGTCAAGGTGGCATGCGGGCCACAATCCCACCGGCTTTCTCGATACTGAACTTCCTTTGCAGCTACTGGACGCCGCCACGGGCGTCCGCCCCCTTTCGACCTATCCCCATCGAGGTCAATCTCGTTGACGACGGCGATGCCAACATCTCTGCACGCCTGGTCCAGGTCCATCGAGGCGGGAGAGTCACGGGCGCCGGTAGTGACGACATTGATTCCCCTCCAGAACCCGAAGCCAATGAATAACCCAGTCATACCTTGGCGACCTCTGCACCGAAAAGGCCTTTCTTATCCGCAACGTTTGAGCGAGACGAGAATGGGATCGAAACTTATCCGCAACGTTTGAGCGAGACGAGAATGGGATCGAAAGGGGGGGGGGGGCATTGATCCCGGTGCTTCACATGGGGCAAGGCGGAAAAACCCCTTGGCTGGCTGAAGCGTGGCAGGCTAAACACCAATGCGAAAAAGGGAAAGGGTTGGACAAATGAAGATTCGAGAAGCAACCGCGATGTGCGCCCAAGCCTCATCCACAAAAATTCTTCTTGTAATGATGAGCAACAAAGCAGCACTCGTGACAGGGATATACCAGCCTTCACTCCGGGACATGAAAAGGCGGCGTCTGGTGCGTGGGCCTGGGGCCGGAACAACTAGCAAACGGGACCCCCCCCCCCTCTCTTCCCCCTCTTCCTCTTCCTCTTCCTCCCC